>JBBPDA010000105.1:43585698-43627704 GCA_037974385.1 Arnoldichthys spilopterus | reverse complement strand
AAGGAGAAGCAGAAGAAGAAGCAGAAGAAGAAGCAGAATAAGAAACAGAAGAAGCAGAAGAAAAAGAAGAAGAAGAAAAAAAAGAAGAAGAAGAAGAAGAAGAAGAAGAAGCAGAATAAGAAACAGAAGAAGCAGAACAAAAAGAAGAAGAAGAAGAAGAAGAAAAAGAAGAAGAAGAAGAAGAAGAAGAAGAAGAAGAAAAAGAAGAAGGAGAAGCAGAAGCAGAAGCAGAAGAAGAAGAAGAAGAAGAAGAAGAACAAAAAGAAAAAGAAGGAGAAGCAGAAGAAGAAGCAGAAGAAGAAGCAGAATAAGAAACAGAAGAAGCAGAAGAAAAAGAAGAAGAAGAAGAAAAAAAAGAAGAAGAAGCAGAAGAAGAAGAAGAAGCAGAATAAGAAACAGAAGAAGCAGAACAAAAAGAAGAAGAAAAAGAAGAAGAAGCAGAAGAAGCAGAACAAAAAGAAGAAGAAAAAGAAGAAGAAGCAGAAGAAGAAGAAGAAGAAGAAGAAGCAGAAAAAAAAGAAGAAGAAGCAGAAGAAGAAGAAGAAGAAGAAGAAGAAGAAGAAAAAGCAGAATAAGAAACAGAACAAAAAGAAGAAGAAGAAGAAGAAGAAGAAGAAGAAGAAGAAGAAGAAGAAGAAGAAGCAGTAGAAGAAGAAGCAGAAGAAGAAAAAGCAGAAGAAGAAGAAGCAGTAGAAGAAAAAGCAGAAGAAGCACAAGATACACAATATGGCTTCTGTTCTTTCGGTGCGTCATAAGAAGAAATTTCTGACTCAGGCAGAACTTAGATAGCAACGGCAAAGAGAGATAAACTTGAGAAAGTGAAAGCAACAAACGTCACAGCATGGTGCCATGCATGATATGTAAAGTAGAGGCAGTGCTTCACAGCGGCACGACAAGAAGAACAACCAAAATGAAAGAGCACAAGTTCCACCACATTTTCTGCTCCCGCGGAAAGTGGGTGAGTGCTTTTAGCTAAAGTGGCCAATGCACCACAGTAAAGGTAAAGTTAGGCCACATTTAAGAAGACAGAGTGTCTTACTGAGCAGATGAACATTTCACTGAGGGTGAATACAGAGCAGGGAAACTTAAGCATTAATGAGGCAGCAATTCAGTGATGAGAGTGTCTAATTGTTCAGGACCGGATTATCTTAAATTTGTTTAAGACGCTTCTGGGGCAGTTACACTTAAACACTTAAAATCTATAAAATGCAGCATCAGAAAATCATTGAAAAAAGCTAGATGTTTAAAACGTGCTCCTTTAATAATATAACTTTTTTTCAGATTTTCAGACCAATCACAGCTGTCCCTACAGGTATTTAGACCAAACATGACAACTCATCCAACAAGCCATTTTTGTTATATGTAATGCAAGTCAACCTTTAGCCATATTACATCAGATGTTACCCAGTGTGTTTTATTCTATTGTAGGGTTTATTGCAATTTGTGAATGTAATTTGACCAAAAACATTAGATTTGGTTATGTTTTGTATATCATGCAGGCTTAAAAGTGACTGAAATATTAAACATTTGTATGCCATAGTCACCAGCCATAGCGAAAAGGGCTTGAAGGTTGCCTGTTCAATCCCTGGGACCAGATAAAAAAAAAGATGGTTTCCACCTCTAAAATCATTGGCTGCTGTGCCTTTGGGCAAGACACTTTACCTCCAAACTGTGTCCCTGCTCCTGCTGTGTGTGTTTATCAGTGTGTTAAGGAGAGGTTACACACAGAGGACAAATTACAGAGGGCAAAGAGAGTTGCCGGTGTCCCTCAAGGATGTGTGCTCAGTCCCCTCTTGAATTCACTGTTTACGCATGACTGCACGGCCACACAAAGCTCCTGTACCATCATCAAATTTGCAGACGACACAACCATCATCGGCTGCCTATCAGAGGGTGACGAGTCTGCCTACAGAGGGATGAGTGCCCTGATATCATGGTGCTGGGACAACAACCTGCTTCTCAATGCCAACAAGACCAAGCAGCTCATCTGGGACTTCAGGAGGCTGCAAGGTGGTAAACACAAATGGAGAGAGTCAGTTGTTTCAGATTCCTGGGGATCAATATCAGTTAGGATTTCAGCTGGTTGCACCACACAGGTGTGATCACAAAAGCAGCGTCTCTTCTTTTTGTTTGGGCTCAGGAGGTTTGGCATGGACTCTAGAATACACACTAATTTCTACTGATGTAACATCTGGTGGTATCACAACCTGGTATGGCTGCTGTAATGCTCTGGACTGCAACGATCTACAGAGGGTGATCAGATCGGTACAGTGCATCACCAGGACCAAACTGCCAGCCATCCAAGATCTATACAGGCAGCAACAGCCTCTTCACACTCCTGCCACCTGGAAGGAAATACAGGAGTATCCAGACCTGCAACAGCAGGTTCAGGGACAGTTTCTACCTGCAAGCTATCAGGCTACTGAACTGCTGTTAAAATCACAGTCACATTAAATATGACTTTCTGTATATAAGCATGCCTCTATCTACTTTCTTGTAATATAAGTGTTTCTATCTTACTTCCTTTTATTATAAGAGTTATTCTAATTTACCTTAAAGTTTTGTCCGGTTTTTATTATTTTATGCTACTTTATTACTGTTATTTACTTTTACTTTTATTACTGTTATTTACTGCAATTTTATGGAGGATCTAAATCCAGGGAATTTCATTGCTGGTAGCCACCTGTAAATATGAACTTGAACAGTATGTGTGTGTGTGTCTCTTCACACATTTGACTTTTCTTAATGAACATCAAAGTGTAAAGTAATAAAGTTGTTTATTGGCCTGTAGTTTTAACAAGTGCCTCTCAACAAAGACCAGGATTAGATTATGTGGCTTCTTTGCTTCTCTGGGTGGATTTCTGGGAAGACCTTGCAAAAAACAAAAAACATCCAACAAACAATATGATTAAAATATCCTCCGGAATGATCTCTGTATTCATGCCAGTTAATAAATACACATAGGCTTTATTTCTGGTTTGAATTTCAACCAATGCATTTGTTCATATCCCTAATAAGACTCCCACATGTTTTAACAACACAGCAGATTTAGACTAGGAGAAAACACCCAGTGCCTACAATATCTGCATTTTTTAGCATTTGATTTATTTATTTGTTTTGCAGTTCTATCAAGTTCACTCTTCAAGGAAGTGCCATACTTGGCCTGGGGGTATTTTCAGAGGCAGCAGCGGAGTATACTGGGCTGTTTTGAGTGGGAGAGTGTTGACAATCTAGTGGGAATTAACCAGAGGAGTAGAACAAACTTGTACAACTCCCAGCCACTAGCACTGCTTGTGTTTGGGTACTTGTTCAAGGGCAAAGCCACAGATATGTTGAACAGTGGTGAAAGCAACTGCTTTGCTTTGTTCTGTCGGTTGGCAGCGAGTCGGATGGGATAGATTGACCTCAGTCAAAGTAAGCAAACTTCTATGTAGAAGCAAGACATAAAACAGGACAGGAGATTTACACAATTCTCTTATAAAACAGGATGTTCCAGTCCTACATTCTGATAGGCTGAGCCTCAGCATTGATATGCAAATGTAAAATACTGAATACACACACACACCTATGACCCCTCACAACAGCTGAATTATGCATTAATACAGCAAGTCACTAAAATCCATTGTGGTGTGAGCAGAATAATCTTACCTGCTATGCCGCTCGAATGAACCACTGAGTGAACTGAAAAATGGAGATAACCCAGTTTTGTTTAAACAGAGGGGCTGACTACACCTTTAACTAGACCTGATAGACTGGGCTGATCTGCCAGTAACCCATAAACGTCAAAGGCCTTAAACTAAACTACTTACTCTATAACTCAAGTACAGGATATGTGTCACATGCTCCAATGGTTAGTGTTTTTATTCAAATCTGGCAGAAACACACACACATACACATACTTCACATATGCTATATATATATATATATATATAAAACACAGATTTAGCATAAAAGTTTGCACACATGGCTGAATTCCAAAAAATACACCATTTAGGTACAGGAGCTAAAAGTTTTTGCACTGAGAATGAAGCAGTGAGCAATTTCAGACACAGTCCAAGTGTGGGGAAAATGAATGTACAGCATGCATTGTCATCACAGTAGAAATGTAATGAGCCAAAACAATCTATTTAAGAAGGTCTTTGCATTACATTATGGCTATCATTTTGCTATGCTCTGCCTAGCTCTGTGCCTAATAACGCCCTTACCTGTTAAACCACTTTTCTCACAGCGCGTCATGGCTTATTGTATTATTATTAAACATTATGAACATGACTTAGTGTAGAGAACATTTGGAAATTGGCTTGGTGTTTCTTGTAATTCACAAAAAGAAAACTTTTGTGACACAGATCAAACGCGTTTAAAAACACACACAGAAACGGAAGCTGAACCACAAGTTTCCTCGAGTACATAATAGCGGTCCGTTATCTGACTCAGGGCTTGGGTTTTAGGGATGGTGCTTTTAAGCAACCGCTGTACACTGGGTGCATTCTAGTGAAATCAATGTCTTTCCCTTTGTTGCATGAGCATGACTCATGTATTCTGACATTTTTACACTATGAGACACACATTCTTTAATGGGCTGAAGGGCACTTATACCGCATCAGTTTTTTCAGCCACAATCTGTAAGTGATGAGGGTTATGGTCTGGAATTAATGGAATATAACGGGAAAGCTCTGAAATCCACTGTGCTAGAAGTCTTCGGCAAGTTTGATCAATATTCTTAAGATCAATGCCGGTGTGCTGTTTTCATCAGTGAAATTAACACCAATCAATTCCTGATTGAGAGAAACTAATGGTGGCATTAACTGTGTCCGATGAACAATCAATACAGGGAGGTGCTGCTATAATCACTTCAGTGTTCAGAGCGGGGACAGTGGCCATGCAGACAACACGAAGGTTGATGTTTGGGTTTCAGACTGACACCACTTTGGTAAAATGACATTAAAGATTACCTTGATCACTAAGCACATAGCCGTGCATGGGGAGATTCGACAGTGGTAAACTACTGCTGCTAAAGGCTGAACGATCAGAATCAGCAGATTTATGCCCCAAACACAAAATCAGCAATCAGCCAATGTATTTCTTTGGCCAATTTTATGATGGAAATGTGAGCCACAATAGTGCACTCAACACTGCTGCTATATCTACCACAATGTTGTAGCATAATTGTGGTAGACAGAGAACCCTGTTTTTTCATTATGAATTCAAAACGGCAATTTGTCACAATAAAAATAATATGAGATGCTACTAATAGTGACAAAAAACTGGACTGACTGTGTAAATTTATGATGCGTCCCTAGTTAGTGCTAATGCACAGGACTTTTTTCCTTTTTATAGGTTAAATGAATAAACATCTGAAGCTTATATAATTTATTTAAAGCTTGTAACACATGACATAACACATATTTACCTTAAAGACAGTAGTACTAAACATGAGCCCTTCATTAAACCGCCTTAGCATAGGGCGATTTCTACAATAACGGACTAAGACCTGGTTAGGTTGCTTCTCCTATTTGCAATCAGTGACATAATCTGAGATTTTCATATTGCATAGTCACAAAAAAATGGTCTAACCCAATGGAAATCAAGCAATGGCTGTTTGATTGAATGATAATTTCCTTATGGCCTGTTGGTGGTTACTGGTGGTGATGTCAAAGGCCTTCAGTTCAGCTAACCAGGTCCTAAGCAGCTAAACATGACAAACATGCATTTTTAAGTTGACAGAAATCAATAGACTTTCATAAAAGGCCAATACTGCCCTAAGCTCCCCACCTATACAATGGATCCTGAAAGCTAGTGATAATTAAAACTCATGTTAATGCTTAACTTAACCAGTTTCTCACCTACTTTCTACCTACAGTTCCCACCAAACAACTACAAATAATAAATGCCATCATGCTTTAAAAAAGTTTTAAGATGTAGGAATTGTCAAACATATTGTAAGAATATGGGCAAAATTACAACAGAAAAGCTTATTTTTCTGAAAGACATATGTGCATAATAATTTAGAGTTCTATGACAGATTTTCCTCATGTGATTTTAATAACAAGCACAAAAAAAAAACCAGAAACAGAGCGAGATTTAGACTGAGGAGAAAGAACTGCTAATAAAAGAAATGAATTGTGTAAAATAATTGTTTTAATTAGGAGGTTATGGGGAAACCAGGAAAGAAGTTACATCATTTCAAGTATTTAGAGTTAAAGGGTCATTTGATAGAAGAAAGCTGCTGGAGAGCAAAAAGTGCAAGTTTTTTTTTTTTTAAAGTTGTATCCAAGTTTATGGAAATACAGCCAGTGACCTTGACCAAAATTACTCAGCAGAAACTTCCAAACCTCAGAGAAGCTCTGCCAAGCAATATTTATACAATTTGAGACTTTTCTGCTGCTGGTAATTCACAGTTGATACCTGGAAACCCTGCCAGTCCATAAACCCTGGAGAAAACCTTTGTAATTTGTTTAACACTGACCTTACCAAAGTATACTGACTGATATCCGCTACTAGAACGTTCTGGCTCATTAAAATCAGTTCTGCATCATTTCATAATGGTTTCGCTTTGGTGCAAGTGCCGAGGTTTAAACAAACACCCTTATACAAAACTTCAAACTACAAAATATCTTGTCGTATTACACACAGCCTTCTAACCTTTCTGCTGCTCCACTGCCTGCTGCATGCACTTTGAGCTTCGTCGTCCTTATTTTATTCTGCAGAATAAAACATCAGGCGGTATAAGCAGGGCTTTGAACCTTTAAAACAGTCTTGTGAATTAGTCAAGAAACAGTCGACTCGTGGTGCAGCTCCCTGCCAGTTCCACTGGCCACAGCAATGCGAAAGCCACTGAGATGTGTTCACCATAAAAGGAGGGAGAAGAAAACCATTAAGCTGCACACTCAAGCATCTCCAGGTGTTAACTCTGGAAGCAAGGAGACTCCATCTCCCTTTCCCTTCCGCCCTGCGCTTAGAACGTGGAAAAAAACAACAACCAGAGACCGGGGTCAATGCAGGTCATCCAGAAACCCTATGGGAAATCTCTTGTCCGTGTGTTCCATCTACTCTGAGAAGCCAACACACACACACACACACGCAGACAAAACACACAAGACGAAGGAGGAGAGGGGAAGCAATAATGTAAGTGCATTGGCTTATGCTTGCCATCCCTTTCCAGAGGAGGTGAAAGATTAACTAGCTGCCTCACTTTTACTTCTCTGTGTCATGTTCTTGGGAGATAGCGAGCTGCTGTTTTAGATGGATAAGCCATGCTTTATTCAATCTCAAATGCCAAGGGCAGCGTGAGCGTTTTGAAATGCTCAACTGAACGTGCTCTCTAGCAGAGCGGCGGGAGTCCGTCTCAGTGGGAGACTGCTGTATTTACAGTATAGACAGACAGCAGCATCCAGGAAAATCCTTCTCATTCAGCAACGAAGAAAGACAAAACGAGATTTGCCAGGCAAACACATCCTGGCCGCTTTACAAGCCCTGTCTTAAAAAGCACAAATTGTTAAAAGCCTACAGACAGCGTAGCGACATATAGTAATGCACGGTCCAATACACTAGAGCATCCTGGGCAGTGGTGGCCTAGTGGTTAGGACATCGCAGGTTCAAGTCCCGGCCCAGGCACCACTGAGGTTCCCTTGAGCAAGGTACTATCCCACTTCACTGCTCCCCGGGTGCTGTTAATAGCTGCCCGCGGCTCCACTTGTGCACGTGTGATGGGTTAAATGCAGAGATCACATTTTGTTGTGGTGCTTGAGTGTGTTCACAATCACACGTGCACAAGTGGAGCCGCAGGCAGCTATCAACAGCGCCCGGGGAGCAGTGAAGCGGGATGGTATCATGCTCAAGGGATATCCAGTCCACCCTAAAAGTGACCTCACTAAGCGGACTGGATATCAGCTAGATGTGACTGACTCACAATCCTCAACACTGTTTCTTAGTCATGGATGTTATAAAAATTGCAGAAGTTTATTTATAAACATTCCAGAAGAATCATAAAACCAGCCGTATGATAGTTCCTACTATGACTGATCTGCCTCTATTGTATACGAAGTGTTTATGTTTACTTGTACAGGGTACATGGGTACAGGGAATATGGTGTCATTATTCTGCATCTCAAAAAAAGATTTGGGAGCAGGCCTGGACAGCCCAGCAGCTTTACTTATGCCTGCAATTAAAAAAAAAAAAGATGCACTCTTATGCGGTGCTACTGTACCACTTTCGCCAGGTACGAATGGAACCAACCAGGGCCATTTCAAGGCTCGAAGGGGAGGTGGGAATAGCACACAGTATTTTAATGTAAAATTTTTAACGTAAGTACAGTGCTAAAGTATTTTATATTTATACTTTATATTAAATATTTTCTACTCACTGCAATAAATACACTTTTGAGCAACCAAATTGAATTTTTCCCTACGCTCTACCCCTCAAGCTGAGCTGCTTCCAGCTACCATATCCAGGTTCATTCATCCTGCTGCACACCTGATCCTTCACTCTCCTGTAAGTTGCCAGCTTTTTATTAAAGCCATTTTAATTTCTTTGGTCACTGCCATTCCATAAGCCTGCAGTCCTCCGTCTGTCTGCGTGGGGAAAGTTAAATGCTAGCTGGCTGCGGGCTGCTTCTCATTCAGGATATGATTATGTGTCCATCACGCTCTGATTGGGGCTTGAAAGGTGCTGTATAATTCCAAGTACAGACCGTACAGAGAGGGATGGGATGACAAGGCATGATAGCTGCCGCTGTCCCTTCTTCAAAAGAGCAACTTGAGGGAAAACGGCCAGAAATGGTTAACAAGAGATTTTTTCAATGTTAAAGTACCCACTGCTGTGCTGCATATTTTATTCACATTCTCAAGGCTTGTGTGTATAGCGGTCATGGGTGGTGGCATGCACTGAAGCTCTCCAGCCCCCCAGTGTAGTATCTAGCATATGGTCTTTAATGGTCATTGCAATGAAACACAAATGCTGTAAAGTTAACCTGAAATCAAAACTGACCTTGTTATTTTCATACCTTTGCTCATCATAAGCACAATTTATCATATCATATAGTATTTAAAAGACAAAGTGTCATTTTTTCCTATTACAGTAGATTTGCCCACCCTTTTCTACCACTCACCGAAATGCTCAGCTCCCTGATACTGTGTTACACTCAGAATTACGTCACAGAAGGGAAATGTGTTAAAACGACGTTACTGGGCTCAGATCAGCGTCGGAAATCGAATCAGTTGGATCGCTGCATCCCTACATGCCTGTGTGTCATACCTGCAGGACACATCCATGCCCGTATGTGTTTGCACGCGTCTTGATGCACTAAACACACAGGGCATTACACATCTGAGTGGCTGGGAGGCCTCAGCGGCAGCTTGCGGTCTTGGCTTGGGGCCAGAGGCAACATAAAGCCAGCTTTGGCTCTTGCTCGCTGAGATCTCCTCTGCACATGCCAGAGCCAGTGCCAAGCACAAGCCAGCTGTTCTTGTCCACTCCCCATCTCTCCCAGCTGCGCACCACCCCCCTGCTGCTGCCTCTCACACACAGCCCTCACCAGGGACTCGGAGCTGTCACAGGCTACATATGGAGGGCCTCTGAGTCAAACACTGTTTAAACTCTCATTACGGAGCCCAAACCCACCAGAGATAAATGCACACAGTTGAGCTTATCGTGGACCCAAGCAGTGCTGTGCAGCACAGATAGAATTTCCAAATATGTAACCGGTCATACAAACATGACAGACAGTTTCGATTGGTCTGTTTTCGTCTTTGAAATGATGCCAAGTGGAACCTTATATATGACGTTATATGGAAACCAGAGAGGAACTAAACCTCCAAAAAGAAACTGTACTATTTAACAAAGTCACCTCAATAACAAACACTGCAGTTATTTGGATTTTTATACAGTTAAACCTGAAAATCAGTACAACTGAGTGGCACCGATACCAGAATAACGATATTATCAATATACAGGGCAGAACTAGACTAAAGAAAACTATCCTGATGGGACTGAAGATGGAAAACTAAGACTGGCTATCAAAGAGCATGAGCGAACTACCCACACACTTATAAGGCGACATGATGTCAGAAATGCTACAGAAAATGCAAGGATTCCCAGAGAACGCACGGATAAACAACAAAACACTGGCTTAATGGTATTTAACAGACTACTTGAAAGGTACTTTACATGTGAGAACAGCTGATTCTTTATAGTTTCTCAAAGAAAAAAAAAAGAAAACATGTCCTCCCTCCAAAGGGCTGTTCAGCACTGGGCAGGATTACGGATTAGCTTTTGAGTAAGGATTAAAGGGTAGGCATTAAAGATGATTAAAGTCTTCTTTTCTGTTATTGTACCCAAGGGGGGGAAACACTGGAGCAATTTCCTCCAAACACACCGTTCTAACGCAGGGTGATAGCGTTGAATCCAGAGTTACACTGTCCTAAAGGTTACATTGTTTATGTAATGTGTCTGAAAAGGAGTCTGGGAACAGAGACAGATGCTTCGCTTTCAGTTTGCATCTCTCATTTTCCATTTTCCAGTTCGTAGTTACCAGTGAGTGAGCGATAGAGGCAGCAGTTCTTGCAGGTCTAGGGGGAGACCACGGGGCTTAGTTTTCTAATAATATCAGTAGCAGCTACGCTTCAGTGGCTAGTAGTTCCTGGCAAGGCGCATGTGTGTGTGTGTGTGTGTGTGTGTGTGTGTGTGTGTGATGCACTCCTAAAACAAATTCCAACAGTGCCTTAAAAAGTTACAGCCACCTGGATTGAAAAATTACGTAAAATGCAACATTTGGCATAGAGTTGCAATGTTATGCTTTGTCTTGCACTATGAAATTTATGCAGCCTGGAGTGTCACTTCCTATGCGCCTCTTGCTCCTGAAAGTGCTGCACTTGTTCCCTCCTCAGTAAAGTAGGAGTTGTACTGTAGATTCTAGGAAAAAAAGAAAGACACTTGAAGAAACCTCTTCCTGAACATGAAAACAAGTGCATGCAATATTTCAGCGATCAGTCTCCATTACAGACATTGTTAAAACACTTCTGCATTACTCGGCCTGTCCCAGTTTGGAGACTTCAGGAGAAGCCTTTATCTGTACGCTAGCGTCCGTACACCTGTGGAACTCATTTCTGATGAAGGAGACATGGCACCGCAAGTTTTAGTCCCTGTTGAACAGGGCAGTCATCATCCTCGTGTTGCTTTTGAAAGAAGCTGCCCTATTAATGTCAGAATTGCCCAGGAGTTTTACCACATGGCTGTGTGGGGAAACGTCAAGACACACATGTACCTCCTAATTCTGAAGAGGTGCCCTGGAGGTCCATCATATTAGCACCAGGCTCAGCTTGCACGATACTAATGCAAAGAAGAGATAGACAGTCTGACATGTGACTTACCTCCTTTCACAAGCAGATGATTGATGCACCGCATGCTTACCATACAGAAACATACAGTACAGGCAGTACTCATTCTTTCATCTGGCCATCAGCTCAGCTCGAACACCATCGTTATTCCACACAGGCCTACCCGCAGAGACTTTCCACTCAACACACATTTGCACTTCAGTAATACCCATAATAAGACATTTACCAACAAATGAATGACAGTGTGCTCTGAATGGAGAACAGCCTAACCTAGCTCACCGGTAATTGGGTTCAGTCCCAGAAAGCCAGAGGAGTTAAGTTAGTGTCTCACCGCCATAAACAGGTTACTGGGTTTAACTTTCCTATTCAAACACACATAAGAAGCAAATGTCCCCCAGGATAAGATACCCCCAATCCTTATTTTCTATCCTGATGTGGAAAAACTGATTTGTGAATTGCTATGGAGTAATTAATTCTGTTTTTTTTTTTAGAATTATATGCTAATCAGATTTGGCTAGATTGCTGAAATTACTATGCATGTGAGTTTTGCCACTGGGTAGAGATATATCCACACATGACCGGTCATGTCATGTCTAGTAATCATTTAGACTTGTCACAATAACAATAAAAGTAGTGCCATAAAATTAAATATTGTTATGCAACTAACATAAACACAACATCTGTTTATTAACTGAACACGGCCATTTCAGCTTTTCCAATCATCATTTATCATCATGAATTTCATTACAAGTTAAGGAAAAATTACAAAAATGTTCTTTTTCTTAGTGTGTTGCAGGCATAAAATTCAACATATTTTTCAAATTCACAAAATAAAAGTCGCTCAGCCATTTTTATCTTTAAAAAAAACGAACAGAATTTATAACAGCAGAGTTTTGTTTTTATTGGGTTTTATAAAATGTTCCAACCTTTTCAGGAAATGGGGCTTACATTACAACAAATTGATAAGAGGCCTCAATCTTATTTCAAAATGTAATATTTTAGCGTGTACCACTGATGAATGAAAAATTTCATGGAAAATGCAGTGCAAGTGCACCCAGAAGACAATAATACAGATCTGATATATAAGGAGGGCACCAGACTCTTTTCCCCAGAGGAAGGGAAAGAGAATTTTTTCATTTTTGATAAAAATAATTAATTTTTGTTCCTATTTTTGCTATTAACTGTTCAGATAAACGTATGCAGAGATACGGTTTAGCTTTTCAGTAAGTGGGCACTGTGCAGGGGTGGAGGGGGCATTTTCCCCTACTCTTAACAATAAAGGAGAGAAAATTGTATTGATTTAAAGGTACAGTTCTAGGGAAAAAAAAAAACTTCAAAGGGGTCATATTTCAAAATTTTCCTGCATAAGTTTGACTTCTTTTTTATGCATCATTTCCAACCTCTTTTTCCTTTAGAATTTAACAAGCTGTTTTTGTCACTGTGCCTTCGGGACTGATATATGTAAATGATCTCTGTTCTGATTAGCTGCCCTGTATTGTGCCTCTTTCAAAAGCCAGTCCAGGGAGAAATACTCATTATAACTTTAACAGGAGTGGGAGGATAAAACGGGATAACTTTGCAGTTTAAATACCATGTATGAACTATATATACTGGGGAGTAAATGGAATACATGAGCAATGAATGAGGCCTAAAAACATCATTACAAACATGAAAGGTTCATTAGGGAACCAATAGCGCGACTTTGACTTTGGAATCTTTATTTTGAAGAGTGTAACAAGCAACACCACGACGGCCTCAAGACATGTCTGAATTTACTAGTGCACATACAAGTGAACATACATACTTCAGTGTCTTGCTGGGCACCAATTTCTGCTGTTAGGGGCCTGCCAGTGTTAAGGCTTTGTGGTTGAGGCCTTAACCACTCAATTACTGTAAATCCACAGCAAATCCATATTGAATCCTTCCTCCAGACAACCACACTTCACACTTTGTCAGAACACCGCAGCCAACAGATGCTGTGTCTTTTGCGCTATGACATCTCTGTCAGTGCAGGTCAGCTCATCCGGTGGTGGTGACATTGACAGCCAATGCAAGTTAAAGCTAAAGTGGTACAGGGTAATGAGGAGGGGTGACCACAGATCATATTAGCATATTCATGCGATGGGACTTTGCAGCCCATGACGGTAGCCCATGGTCCTCTGCAGGCTTGTATTGGAGATGTGTGATTTGGCATGGAGCGACTTCGCTTCGGGGCATCGCCTTCTAATTAGCTATCTAGTGATTTTAGCGCCTGCATTCCTCTACTTATCTCGGCCATGTTTTATTCCAGCTTATTATCAAGACAATCAAAAAGCCCTCCAAAAAGGTATAAAGGGACCGAGCAGGATGTCAATTAATAGACAGAATTAAATATTTCATTAGTGAGATTAAAATGGAAAGACCCAACATTGTATGCCTGGATCCTGTTCCAGTTAGCAGACAGCCTGGAGGTTAGCATAATCTGCTGTGTGTCATTATAAATGATATACTGAGCAAATATTATGAAAGCATGTTTCAGCTCACACAGGAACAGAATATTTTCCAGTATTAATTTCCCCATGCTTGTTTGTGACCTTCCAAAGTGAATCAGAAGAAAATGAAGAATGGTCGAACTTTTCAGAAGTGAATAGCTCTTTTACTACTTTACCACAGTAAGACTGATAAATCCTCGTCAGTGGTGCTTAACTGATTATTTTTCTACATAAACTAGATCCGCTCAAAGTCAGGGACACAAAGCCTCTGACAATACAACCATAGAAGTTGTGAAGTACTGGGAATTATTACATTTGAAGTGTTTCTGAAGCATTTATTGGAATCGTTTCTATGCTGTATTCACTTAGTAGCTAATGGGTTTTTATGAATTATACGTTTCTCAAAGAACAGTGAAGACGTACAGATTTGGTCAATAAGGGAGCCATCAGTAAAATGTTTTACTCAAGGCAATGGTTTCAAGCTCTCTTGGTTCCCTCTTTATATCAGGGCAAGATGCCTCTTTTTAATATTTTTTAATAATTTTTTTTTTATACTTTTTAAACATTTTTTTTGCTTTTCCCCCTCAAGTATCATTTTAAAAAGTACAAATTTTCCAACGTCTCATTATCCAAAAGAAGTGAATTGACCGTTTTGTTACTTTGCCTTCAGGATTGAAATATGTAATAATATGTATTATATTATATTGCTAATAATTTCAATAGGAATGGTAGGACAAAATGGGCTGTTTATGCAGCTTAATTAACACACACATACTGCAGGGGAGTGAATAGTGTATTTTAAACTTTAGCTCTTTCTCTTTTAAGGAAAGCAATGACAATCTGATGACGTTTGTCCATTGGCGTACAACCTCTACAGTATGTCGAAGGACTATCTGTCAGAAGGAAAGGAAGACGTGTCTAATTCAAGTATCTAAAGAGAAGAAAATGAAGTAGTGAAGTGAGAAAATTGATAAACTGCACTGAGTAAAAAACCAGATTGTAAAATATTCACTGTTTTACAACACTATCGACTACACCCAACTGCTTTTCAGAGACAGACTAGTTATGGGCACTGTCAGTGGTGATTATCCTGTCATGCTTAAAATGTATGAAGAAAAATGCTGCGTGGGTTTTAGAAGCTGTTTATTTTTCATTTTAACTATCTCTGTTTTTTCCAACTAGGAAAAAGAGAAAGGGGGGAAAAAGGAAAAATGGATTCTTGTTTGAAATGTTTAATACAATAACCAGCTCTCCAGCCCTCTTAATTACAGGTATGCATGTTCGAGCTTAATGATTTGTTTTCTCTCCCTAGAATACGAAATTGCATTCTTCATGCTTCACACTACTGTGCTATCTTAGCAACAATGTGACTTCATAATTCACTGAATGGTTTAATTGCCACAATCAAATGGATGTCACTTGTGTAATTTTCCAAACATGGGTTCAACCAGTCCACAAATTGGTTGATTGTATGTTCTGTGTCTCCTTTGTTTTAACCCAGTGGAAAGGAGCAAGGCTAATCAAGGCCAGTGGTTTCCTTTGATTTCTGATTATTCAGCCACATTTACTCACGTTGTTGATTGCGAGGCTGCTGTATATTCCGGGAACGGGAGAAGGATGACACGCAATGCGAAGCTATTTTCAAACGCAGTACAAAAGAGAAAACCCATACAGGAAGCGTGCTGTGACATGGGCCATGACGTGAGCTATGTCAAAAGGGAGCATGCTAAAAACATCTAATCCAATCGTGTGTGACCAAATTTGGGGGTGTAAGCAAGTGCTTAATGAGCACAGGAGAACCACAAGGCTCTGAAAGACCTAGCGAGAGCAGTTTGCTGATTACAGCATGAGCAATGTCTGAGCACAAATAGGTCTCCTACCCTCAAGCGCACCACAGGATAATAAACACACAGCACTTAGTTCACTGTAACCTGACACCAAACAGCAGTGTGTGACATGCACTTGACATGCTGGCACACTGTGCATTACGTCAAGTTAAGAAGGAGGCGATGTGGCCCACTTCTCTTCGTCCTTTACAGTGAGTGGTGCATTTAGCAAGGGATACAGTTCATATGTCTGTTTTAACATAGCTAATATTTTGTCGCCGTGGGAACGAAACCTCGTATCATTTTTTTTTTTTTTTTTTTCTAGACCACATATGCAGTGTAAAAAAAAAACAGAACCAGATCTTTATACATTAATTTAGCATGTTTACATGCACATAATAATCAGATTTTGACAGTTTAACACAATTATAAGCACTTTACTCACAAGCAAACTCAGAGTAAACATAAGTCACTCGTTAATCAGATTTCTATCTGCTCAGCCACTCATCAGTAAACAGTAAGTGTAAGCCATAATTTTAACACCTCACTGCAGTTTTCTTAGTCACATAGAGCCCCTATTTTAATGCTGAACATGTATTTTGGAGTTTTTCTTCAAATGTCACAAAATGTGGTCAACTGTTGGCAGTTTTAGCATGGAAATTGGTTTTTAATGTTTGCTGGGTAGCTCGAAACTCTAGGTCTCTTGTTATATTTCTTGAAAATGGGCATTAATGCGTTTTTAGAAATCAATGAATCCTTTTTACACCATGTGAATGATCAGACTACCAAACTGCCAAAAAACAATCATAATCATATAATTGATGTTTGCATGTAATCACACTCACTGAACATTTTTGGAAATAAGAGGCTTTGATTACGATAGGAACAGTTTCCTAAAGTGCTCCAAAGCATGCATCTATCCATCCATCCACCCATCCATCTATCTGTCCATCCATCCAAATATTTGGCAGCTGTAGTTTTCAAATGGTGTGAAAGAATAAAAAGGGAAGACTGTGGTAAAGGTTAAGGACTACGAAAAGCTTATAGGATGTGTTAAGTCTGATGCACTCAATGTTGTTGTATGTCTTTCCTCAGTACTCTGTATCTACATTTGAAAAGAATAAAAAGTTGCTATTTATAACAACTGACACAGTGATCACATGGTTCTTTGACGTCTCTCCTCATTAGAGACATTTGAGAAGCTTCTTTACAGGAAGACACGAACACAACATAAAGCAATTTAGTGCTAAATCAGACTTAAAAAATCACAGCAAATGCACACAGAGCAAATAAGTCACAGCACCATGTGCAAATACACCATGTTCTGTTCCTTTTAAAATAAGTTCTCCTCCAAAAGGCCACAAAATAAGAAAAATTATTCAAACTTTTCCTTTTTGTGCAAGTAAGAAGCTCAAAGTCCCAACTGCAGGTTTGAGCTCACGGTCTCCTTATCTAATTCCATTATTTTATTTTCGGGAGGTAAGAGTAAAACTGTACTGTCACTTTGCTGAATTTGTTACACATTAAAAACCTTTTACCAGAGCCAAGAACACAAAGCCATGAGTTATTTACTGGAAGGCAGCACTTCCAGACTGGTCAGTGGACTACAAACATCAAGAACCAGTTTTTGCCTTCAGGGTTTCTATTTAAATTCAAGGAACAGCAAATGAAAGAACCTAATTGCAGGACTTGATCCAATTGGGAGGTCAAAGTCCATCTGGATAACTTCTGTAAAACTGGTCCCTGGAGGCTGTGCATGGTGATGGTATCAAGAAATGGGATTTGTAAATAATGCTGCACTATTTAACACAGACGCAACATGCCAAGCTGGAGTAAAGGATGTAAGGTGGGTGCATGAGTAAAGTAACTCTCAGGACACAAATGTTACTCTCCAATTAGTGTTATATTGCTCACCTCAGCAGTAAAAATGTGTACAAAAGTGCATGTGCCTGAAGATAACTAAGCAGGAAAAGGCATTTACTGTTGTTGTTATAATAAAATAATGATGTACTATTTTTGGACCCTTGAGGTGCCAACAGTGTGTTGGGACGCTGTTTGGCCTGAGGTCTCATCTGTACAGAAAGCATGGATACACTAAAGAAAACCAAAGAAAGCACACTTAATAAATAAGAATTATCTTTAGAATGATCATTACTAGAGTCTTCATTCATGGTTTAATTGTCCCTGGTGCCTTAAAATGAAACAATAATAATAATTAAAATACAAAACATTCAGGAGAGAGCAAACAGCAGCAATGGAAATTAAATTAAAAAAAATAAATAAATAAAAAAAAGATTAAAAAAGAATAAATACTCCAGGAATCACAACATATAGCGCCATGAACAAATATTTGAATCCTTCCTAAAATTCTCTATTATCACATGTGACCTAGTGAATGCTTGTACGTCTATAACAACTTGTAATATATTGTAAAATATAATATAATGTAAAATATTATAATATTATTGTAATATATAGGCGTTGATCCGAAGAAAACCCAAACCCAAAAAGAACAGGGAAAATACTTGCTGAAATATATATATATACATACACATGTCTGGAAAGGGTTAAAAAGCAATTGTTAGGATTCTAAGACATCACAAAACCATAATAAGAGGTGCTGTTTACAAATTGAGAACCCTAGAAACGTTGATGACGTTTGTCAGGTGTGGGTAGACTACCAGCACTTCCTCAAGGGGGAGGGAAAAATCATCCAGGACATTCCAGGTGATAGTATGGAGAAACCTTTCTGCTTTGGAACATGGAGAACTTGTAGTTAGCAAATGAACCATGACTTCTGTTCAGCATAAATATTTAGCAGTCTATCAGTTCATCTGTACAAGAGCTGAGGTTTAAATGTAGCCAAGTGACTCATGTCATGACTCTGAACTGAGCAGAGACGCTGTGGCAGGACCTCAGATGAACACTTCACACTCAGAAACCTCCCAGTAGATGTGTAATTTAAAAGGCTGGTATTCAATTCTACTAAATGCTGGTTGCATTTTTGCTACTAAGGGCAAAAAAAGTTATTTGTTTTAAGGGGGTAAATACTTTTTCACAGGGGGATTTTCATGTTCAATAGCTTTTCTCTGAAAAAAAATCTAAAAAGGTGTTTTATTAAAAAAAGAAAGATCTAAAAGCATTTACAGTGGCAAATTTGCAATATGGAAAAGCACGAAGGGGCGGATACTTTCTTATGGCATTGGAGAAAGATCAGGGCGGGAGAAAAACGTTTCTCTTTTATATTTGATATCGAAGACAGACATCTAGGCTCTTCTCAGTTTTGGCTCCCAAGTGGTGAAATGAACTTCCTCTAACTGTCAGAACTGCAGAGTCCCTCACTGTCTTCAAACGATGACAAAAAACTCACATCTTTTCAAGGTTCACCTTATATAAGGTTTTACATGAGCTCATGTATAATCTTGGTTGACTAGCAGCTCTTAAACCAAGTCTAGTTTTACTGGTATAGGAAGTTTTTTTTGTAGACTAGAAAGCACCATGTACATCGCTCTGGGCAAATAGTGTAAATGTAAACGTAAATATGATATGATATTTTGTAATACTGTGATACGTTTGATAAAAACATTATCAGTACATAACGAGACTGTGATATTCATTTGTATTAATATTTCTGAGATGTATTAAGTATAGACTATTCGATTTGAAAAATGATCTTAGTCCACAAGATGGTGCTGACAATTGTTTTGCTTTGTGACAAGACCAAGGTTCCCACCACCAGTGCTGCTGACAGAAACAGTGGGACAGCACAGATAACACCGACATCTCCCTGCACACTGTTTAAATCCACATTCAGGTTGTGTTCAGTTTTCGCCATCAATCAATCTGTATAAGAGCAAGTACTGAGGGAGTAAATGTAGGGAAGAAGCTGCTTTGAACGTTGCTTTGTTTTCTTCACTATTCTGTTTAATTTGATCACACATCCTACATTTATCTTTTATTTTTTGTTCTGTTTATGTGGTTTTATGTATATCATAATTCATTTTAACACAACCATTTTCCAACCTCTTCCCTTACATTTACACAGGCTGTGCCTTTAAGACTTAGAATGACCATTTTTCTGATTGGCTGGGTTGAAACCCTCGCCATTAACTTCAGTGTAGATGGGTGGGGCTAGATTGGTGGATATATGTAAAGGCACAGGTTTTCTTGACCATTTCCAGGTGTAGACTTTGGAGAATGAGGATTAAAAGTCCTGTTTCGCTCCCATTTTAAAACTCTATATGTATTCACATGGTACATTAAACTCTCATTTAAAAATAGGAAGAAATCGTTTTTTCATGATACAGGCTCTTAAATACAAAAATGAGGGATTAACTTAATTGGATAGAGGTTTTTATTTGGAGGCATAATTTATCCATCAATCCATCCATCCATCCATCTTTTAAACCACTTCTTCCATTTCGGGTCGCGGGGAAGCTGGAGTCAATCCCAGCTGACTACGGGTCCAAGGCGGGGGTTCACCCAGGACAGGAGTCTCAACCCATCACAGTGGCATAATTTAATCATTTTTAAAACACAGTTTATAATGTGTCATACTGAAATTCTTAGTAAATCAGACATATAAGGCGCTGATGTCACATTTCTCTAATGAACCTTCTGCTCACTTCCTAATCTATACAGTCCATACATGGAAGCCAACTTGGTAAGCATTTTGAATTAATAGGTTTTGGTAATGACATTAAAATTGATGCTTTTTTAATACCCACCCATTCAGCCTACAGCAGTTATCCCCGTCAGTGTACCTTGAAGTTAGAAGTGTTTTAGCCTGGACTGATTGTCAGTGAGGCCTGATACAGTGCAGCCAACCAGAGCAGAGGAAACTTTCCAAAACCAGTCTTAGTTAAAGGCACAGTAACAAAAACGGAAAAGAATAAACAGAGGTGCAAATGCTTCTGCGAAAAAAAAGACACAGGCAGCACTAGCTCCTACTAATCCCACACCAGCAAAGGTACCACTGATCTTCCCGTTAGCTAGACGGTCCTCAAACACTGCTCCCTGGACGCTGCCCATGTCAGCTGCCCGCTGCTGCTACATGGATGGTTCAAATGCAGAGGTTGCATTTTAGTGGTGCATTGTGTGGTGTGTTCACAGTGACAAAATAATCATTTACTTTGTATTCAAATCATATTTTACAATTCTCAAATATGATGCAGAATTGTAAACGCGTTGCTTTGCAGTGTCAGAAGGTTGCAGGAGAATTTACACAAATGAAGTATCTGAAAAAGAACTCCTTTGACCAATAGAGAATAAGGTGAGCTTATAGCAGATCTTAGTTACATAGACTAAAGCAACATCAAACTACAGTTTAATCAAAAAAGATAAAAAAACGTTGTTTCTGTAGAGTTAGAGTTCCTAGAGTTTGACGTAGCCTTAAGCTATAATCTCTGAACATCATTTATAAATCTCACTGTGTTCCTTTATCAAGAAACACCTCACAACCAGTGTACATAGCACAGCAGCACTTTCATTTTTATATTTATTTTATCTGGCCATCATGGGAGCAGGTCAGTCTGGGATGTTGCTATTGCACTGTGCTTGTCTGTGGCCAGCTGCCCAGCAAGCCAGACACACTGAACCGTTCACACAGCAATGAAATTGATTGCTCTCCTGCGATCACAGCATGGTAAGGTGAAAACAACTGGAGGAACCCCATTGTTACAGCGGAGTAGGCAGCTTCTCTCTGAATGAACAAACAGTTTAAAGAATGTGCGCCTTACTTCTACAGCACCCTGATCCAACAGGCAAATAAACAAGTACTTAAATGACCTAGAAACGCTTTGCTGTACATAAGATTAACCTACATGATTTATTAGGGTTAACACAATAGCGGCCCAAACACTCATGTGACAAAAAGGCTGTAATATGTAAATGAGCATTTAACAAATGACTTTTTTTTAATCACACAATAAGTAACCTGACTAAATTCAGATGTTCCAGATTGTTGTTCATTGGTGTGTTTTTGTATACTGCAAAACAGCTTACAATATGATTTTAGAATATGACTGGCCTAAATCAAATTTACAGGTTTGGAATAATTTTACATTTAGCCATAATTTTAAATAATGTCTTTCTGCGATTGAAAATGCATCCATTAGTTGGCAACAACTGTATTAATTGTAAGCTGAAGCCTCATTGCTCATGCGCCATATAGTGCCATAGGAGCCGTGATTGTACCCTCTTCTTTAAATACACCTCTCATAAGTCACATATGCGTAAGAGTAACACATTAATTTATCAAAAGGTTTTTAATGTTATTTTTAGTTTTATTGAGTCATTTTACTTGTGGCTATTTCACCAGTTTTTATTCTAACATGCAGAGCAATGATCAGGATGGCACGTAGGCCAAAATGAGCTCATTCATAGCTACGAAGAACTGAGCGCGAAGGTTAGGAGTTTCATAGATCCAGGCCCAGAGAAAAGCCACCGTGGAAGCCTAATCTACTGTCGGAACTAGGTTTGAGGATCTGAGTTTACACGCTGTCCTATCCACAGATTAGTAGCTGTAGTAAATAAGTAGAACTATGTTTACATACCTACATACATAATTTTAAGCAATAAATATAGACTCCAATACCGCAAAAGGAATGTTCAGGTCAGTTTGGGTCAGAGTTATTGGGTCAGGCCCAATATAATTACATTATGATAAATATTTTGCTGCCTTACTATATACGATTGGTACTGGATAGTTTGCCCACTTCATATAATTCTACAGTGTGTGTGTGTGTGTGTATGTGTGTGTGTATGTGGGCTGAAAAAAACAGCTGAAACATTCCTGAGCTGTTTCCACCAGGATTCAGCACCAGCTTTTGTCATTTTCTGCTGATATCTCCATTTTCCTGACAATAGCTGACACAGTTATGACATTAATTCTTTATCATATTAATGTCCTTCCCTGCATAAATTACCCTCTATGGCTGTGCAAAGGTTGACGCATGAGTTTTTCCACTTATTTATTATTTTTCTAATTGCAATTTCACACCGAGTGCACATGACATTTAGCAACCTTGCAGAAGTGGACAAAGATTACCGAGAGCAGCTTAAGCCTACAGTGTGCGGCACCAGACAACATGTTCTCGCAATATCAACAAAACATTGGGGACAGCGGCACAATTCCATCGCTTTCATGTCTATTCATTTGATGTTCCTCTGTGTCTTATCTCGCTCCTAAACAAAGCTTTTTCCCACCATCTCTGGTCTCCGCTGTGCACGAAGAGCAATGGTGTCCTAGCATCTGATAAGCGATTGTCTAAAGACCAGGCAGACAGGGAAGGGGGCTTATGAAGGATTGAGTCCTCATTCTCCCTATCCTCCTCTCACTTCATCCTTTTGATTTGAAAGTTTCTGCTTTTAATTCCCTGGAGGGACCTTCTTATGCAGTGGGGAGAGAGAGGGGAGAGGGGGGAACAGAGCTCTAGCTGTCTCTTGGGTTAAGAAGAGGAGAAAAGTAGCCCGAAGTGGATCTAGTGCGGGGGTCTCAAGGGTAGCAGCTGCTTTAGTGCACGAGAACACAGGATAAGGACACTGAACGGCACTAATGAAGGCTTGGTTAGCTCTGGAAGCACGGTGCTAAGAGGGGGAAGCCCTGCTGATCCACATAACAACGGGAGCATCAAAGCATGGATGAATTTTTCGAGACCAGATGCTACAAGAAGAATTTGGGACATATTCAGCCCAAGAGGCAAAAAGTTGGACAGTCGTGGAAAAGAATAGGGGGGGGGGGGGGGGAGGGCTCTGCTTAATAATTCAAACCTAACAATTCTCTCCAAACTGCTGATTGATAATGAGATAATACGCTAAGCATAAAAAAAACAGCTCTCCTGTACCCACTGCGAGCTCGCTGCAAGCCTGTAATGTGTGCACAGTCACATTCCGAAATACCTTTTGACCAACCACGGAAATTTGATTTGTTCAAGAGCTTTCCATGTTGCTGTAGAACATAACAGATTTCATGACACTGGCTCAGCTATGACGCTTTTGAGACAGCATTCCTCATACCAAATGGACCCCCTAGTTTAGGGTCCAAGAAAAGTGATGACATGACACTGCAAAATATCTGTGGGAGCGTGCAGAGGATGAGGCCTGCGGATTGATTTTGTTTGTCCGTTCATTCCAGTGTTCCCCGGAGACTGCGCATGAATAACAGATGGGATAATTTAGTTGGGAAATTGACAGTCAGTCAGATTTCCGATAACAAGGCTACCCCTGTATATTACAATGATGCTGTCAGACGACCTGGGAGAAGGCAATATGTATGCTCCAGGTTCATGCAGCTCAGCCTGAAGGAAGATACAATCACACTCAACATCAGTGTCATTTTATCTACTACTCCAGGACGGGATTTTGTAGACGCTGTTGGTGACACAGGCTGTTAAATCATGACTGTCAGAACAAAAACCTTGCATTTGCATTTATATCATTTTTTTCAGTTTTGTATTTTTTTTTGCAGCATAGCAGTACACTCCGTTTGAAAATTATCTAATAGAAATTAAATTAAATAAAAATATATTCCAAAAAAAAATAATTTATCTTGTTATAGACATTTAGATTGCAACTTTGTCTTTCTCCTATAACTTATTTTTTGGAGATACAAATTGTTTATGTAAAACATCTTTGATCTCTGTACACATAGTCTATAAATGGACTTGACTGGCCTTAGGAAAAAAGCTGAAACTCAGTCACACGCAAAATTATGTCGGATCACCAGCTTTTAACTATAAATAAATAAATAAATAAATAAATAAATGCCATTTATTAATATTGCCAACACACCCCTCGGTTTATTCTGTGGATCTCTCATTTTGGTGGAAACTGTGAAACATGAAACATTTGAAGAAAGAGTTCATGCTTAGCAATGACTATATAAATAGATGGACTATGTGGCTCCATGCCTTTCTCCGTTATAGGAATGAAGCCAAAACTCTCATCATGTTTGGAGCCAGACTTGCACAATAGGGATTAGAGTAGACATCATGGTACACCTACTCATTTTCTAGGCCCGCCCTCTTCTTCCTTTCTATTTTGAGAACGTTTAAATTGAACAATAACTAGTTACAAACCAATAATGACAAACCAATGAGGGGATAGACATGCTGCACAAACACCACTACTGAGCCACTCCATGTAATGAACTATGAGGGTGTTGCCTCCTCCAGCAAAGGCTGTCAATTGCTTCATTCTAAGGTGTAAAAATTCAACATTGGACAAAATAACAGTTCAAACTAGACACTGCAGATGAAAATACTGTGTTGTTTAGGAAAGTGAAATTGGCTCATTGCCACTGAAACACATGGAGATGGGCAACAGTCAGCCACTAGGGCCACTAGACCTCATTCTATGAAGTGCTTAAAATTTCGGCATTGTTTATAGCTCAGCTGCGCTGTTTTATAGGATCACTATATTTAATCTTGAAATGGTGTGAAATGAATTAGCACAAAATATAAAAATTCACAGATTATTGAAACTCAAATCAGATAGAATGGCGTATCATGCTGATTCTGAAGATATGCCAATCATCACACCCCTTGTTCTTTTTAATGCAGGTTATGGTAGATCCATGCTGGAGGATGAGGGTGGACACTAAATTTAGTGACTGTAAATGTGTCAGAAAAGTCTACAAAAGCACCACCGACACTCACTAGATGATTCCCTCATAATAACACAAATGTAGAGAGAGCAGCTAATGAGTAACGGTAAAATTCAGAGCTAGAGCAGCAATTAGAGAGGGGCTTTAGATTTGTCCCTGTATCTTAACATGGTCTGATGAATGAAGCAATGTGGCGATCGACAGCACACATTCCCTTTGTATAATCTCCAGCCATCAGCTGACATGCTTGACTTATTTTATGTTTCTTGTTTAGATTGCTGGGCTCTTTGCCACTTCCCAGAGGAGTCAAGAGCACAATTCCAAAGAAAAGCCCTGCAGCCAGGAAAGTTAAAAAAAAATCATGGAAAGAGACTATTTGACAAGTTCTCTAGTCAAGGTCACATTAAATTGCATTTTTGGAGTAATGTTTGAAAGTAAAACTAGAAAGAAAAGTACATCTACAAGAGAGGCCCTTTTATGGCGATAATCTAACATGGCACTGAATCGCTGGTCAGAGCACAGTGTGGTGACCATGTTGTTCTGACAGCAGTGGCAGGACTATTCCATCACATCCAACCCAGATTGGAGAGAACCACTGGGAGGTTGCCAAGAATTGGTGGAGGGAATAGACAAACTACCTGTGAGAGATGAGCACTGGGAGCATGGAGGAGCAGTTTATTTGAGTGTGTCAGTGAGTATGAGGCAGCCCCAATATTGCCTTCTTGTCTGGATCTATTACACCATCCGCACTGGCCCTGCTGGTCAAAGCCTCGCAGAACAGCGCTGTCCATGGTGCTGGAGTGTCAGTGGCACTTTCCAAGGTGCTAAAAGCCCATCCTGCTGCTGCACAACAGTAGATGACTGTATTAGCATGATCATTAATCTGTCTTTAATTACCTGCATCAAAGACCCAAAGAACTGAAGCATTCCTAATTAATTTGTGAGAGTTTCATTTAGAAAGAATGCCTCTTTACCATTCAATGGTCCGTTCTCCCTGCAAGTGACAGGGGTTCTCGGTTGTTAGCACCACTCAAGTGCAAAACACTGCCATATTAGCGGCGGCGTAGATCTTAAATGCAATTACGGCTGGGGCTGATTGGCAAATTAGAGAATGGAGGTGGAGGCCGCAAAGGGATGAAACAATTCAATTCCACCTCGACACTGCAAAGCAGCTGTTCTGGCTCATTTGAGCGCCCATCTCTTGCCTGACCCCTTGTTTTGTCTAAGTGCTCATCAAGACACAAGTGGCGTTTATCTACCTGCTGGGGAGCCCATCTGCCTGCCTTTTAAAGACAGATCTCTGTGAGGGTCTATGTGACAAGGCAAGAAAAGAAAACGAAATGGCAACAAAAAGAAAAAAAAAAAAAAAAAAAAAAAAGAGCGAGAAAATAATTCTTGGAGAGGCTGATGAGCGAGAACATGAGGGACTTTCAACTTGTCATCTTTTTCCATCTTGGCGATTCTGGCTGAGGAGGGAGTGCAGCTGCTTGGTGAGCCCACCTGGGAACTTCAAAAAGACACCCAGCTGCTTTGAGCGGGAACAGTCGAGCAAGGCTCAAGTTGACGAACCAGCTAGACAAGCAGAAAGCATTCACACTTTGCGCTGCCGCTGAATTCAACTCACATCTTACCATAAAATTCAGCAAAGTGGTCATCTCCTCCCAGTGTATGAGCCGGAGCGGCCGTACACACTTTTGTGATGTTGTGCAAAGCGAGTGTATACTACACTTGGCTACAGATCAGCTCTCAGAGTTTCAGAGAGTCAGTCGGTAGCAGAGTCATCAGCATGTGAGCACTTGACCCTTCATTTTAATGACTCTATTAGAGAAAATCGTCTGACTCAGAATCCGCCATAAACCTTTTAGAAATGCTGATTCACTGATCATTAGGGCCTCATCATTTGAAGTCTCTTCAGCAGTAAGGCACACGCTCTCCCTCTGGGCTCGCATGCATGCTTTTACTCAGAGAACCTCTTCGCTTTTATGCTCCTCCTTGGCCACCAGCAGGGGGAGCATTCAGACTAATAACAGAAAGGAGCAACAAACTTCTTGAAGCCTGGGAGAACAACAGAAAGAGGGAACAGCAAGCATGACGAGGTGCATATGCAGAACAGGCAGGTTCTATTTAAATCCTTTGATCTGTGAAATAATAACGGCAGACAGCTGAATCGTCATTTCCCTCAGTGTCGAGTGATCCACCCTGGGCAGACCGGATCATTTTCTATGCTGTGAACAAATTCAAGGTTTTTTTTTTTCCCCCTTCCATCCCCCCCCTCTGCCATCTGGAGAAGCTAGCTATCTTCATTGGGATTTAGCTCCCAGCTGAACCTTGTGTCTAGGCGGGGTCGCTGGAATGGGAGACAGGGAGAAGGTGAGGTAAAAGAATCCTGGCAACCGCATCTCGCATGGCAGTCTCCCACCGTGATGAGGGCAGACACAAGAGCAGGCTGTCGGAGGTCGGGGCTGGAGGAGGAGAGTGCTGAGGTGGTGGCCAGTTGGAGCCCTGCTGAATCTTACATTAAGCTGTTGATACACGGCCACATGGCCACAATTTTTTTCAGCCCCTGCTGGGAATCCTGCAGAGAAGGCTGAGGAGGGGGTTCTGAGAGGGGCTATCATCCACTGTAATGTGTCATATCTTTCCACAGTGGGAAACAACACCATGCACCCTGTCGGACACCCATCAGACTTTTGGTTTATCAGATTGTCAGAACCTAGTCCCATCCTCAGCATCAGAAGATACACCTACAGAGATACAGGGACAGTGTTTATCATAATAAGATGATCAAAACCATGGGAATTGTGTCACATTTATATTTTCCCATGCACAGCTTTTAATCCAGTGAAAATAAAAACGAAACAAAAAACAAACAAGAAACAAGCCAAAAAAATGTTGGACATACTGTGAAAAAATGGAGAGATGAGACATGAGAGAGTGTGCACCAATAAAACCAGAACTGATACACTGGATAGGTGATATGTACTGCTCAGGTGCCCATTTTGTTCTGTTATGTCTGTTGAATGTCTGTGATTTTCTAAAAAAATTTAAAGAATAAAAAAGGAAGAAACAAAAAAACTAAAACTTCTTAAGGAGACTTCAACAAAACAAACAAACAAAAAAAAGTAGAATCTTCAGATCTTTACTCAAAATTCACAATCTGCCAATAAACTAAAAATAATAAATTAGCCTATTTATTATTCTTATTTAGAGAAATTTAGAGAACCCATATCCTGTTTTCTCCTTTTTTGCATTTAATTTTTCCCCAAAGCCCTTCTGAGTATTTTTTTGGTGAATTTAAGCTTAAGAGAGTGTCATATTAAATTTTTACATGACCATTTTCCAGCCTCTCTTTATTCAAAACGCTGTCCAGACAGAGCTCCACTGGTATAAGCTAAGTAGGTTGATATATATTTAAATGTCTTGGTTTTGGTGACATCACGGTTTTCATATGTTTTCTTATGTTTTTCAAACTTTGTCATTTTAAAAAAAGCACAGAATGGGTTTTTTTCCATTATAAGCCTTTGAATGTTAACACGGCTGTTTGTAATGGGACTTTGGATAACAGAAAGTACTGTTCATGTGTGAACTACAGATTAAAAAAGAAAAGTTTACTACAATTTGCCCGTTGTCCAATTTGTCTAATGTATCAAAATCTACCACACAAATTTACAATCTGTGAACCTCTTGCAGTGTTACATCTCTAACTCTGAGTAAATGAGCTCATTAGTGCTGCTGCTAATGATTATTTAGTAATAGATAAATCTATAGATTATTTCATTGATCATTAAATGTTCCTGCTTAAACACACATGATTCAACTCACAGGTTTAAGGCAGGAAACTGCATCAGCCCTTCAGGATCCCAATTCCTCACCCGGAACCATCCAAATGACAAATGTTCCTAATGAAAGAACTAGAGGACACAGTGAAACTCACTTTGCAATAGAGTTTAACTACAGTTCTCATTAGCACAAGCTACAAAGTACAAACTCATTAATACAAGTAGGATCTTCAGTAACATCAGGTGCTAAACAGATACTGTAGCCTTCAGACACAAAAACATGAATGTGTGTTTAAATAAGTTTTAATTTGTTCTTACACCACAAATGTATTATAGCCCAGTATAACAGCCTAATAACAATTACAGCCTACAGCATCAGCTGCCTGCAGGCCAAATTAATACAGTAAGCTTTTGTCATGTTATTTTACCAAGAAGTGATTAATAACCTGTTAAACCCACAGAAAGAATGAACCCGCCACACCGAGAACCAAGTTGGCTTAAAGTTTCTGAACAGAAACACAGGCGTGCCACTATATTAGAGTTTGGGACAGCATTGTAGCCTTGGCTCATTTTTACTGTGCACACATAAAAAAGGAGGATTTGAACTGTATTTACTGAGAGAATTTCCTGGATTCACTGTAAAACTGCAAAATAAAAAGAGAGTGAGACTTAAACATCTTACATAGTTCAATGTGTGCACTCTTTGGTAAGATTTGCCTTCAGGAGAATTAAACCAAGTGTGGGAAAATGAATGTGTGGCACCATTAGCTTGATGCTAATACAATGTGCCGATTCTGAGTGGTAAAGTGGTGACATATCTATATATTTTTCTATTAATATAGTACATATAATATAGTACACACACACACACATACTTTTTGCACATCATTAATTTTTTCACATGCCTAGAAAAAAAGGTGATATTGCATATAAAGTGTGTACACAAATGAAAAAAAAAAGATCATACATGCCATTGCAGGTCACATGCTTTCACAAAGTAATACTCTTTTTACTTATGAGCATTTAGGCATGCCACGTGTAAAATGTGTACAAGTTTTAAAATATTTAGGAACTTCATGTGTAAAATTTTTACAATTTTTAAAAATATTTGGGGCACTTTACATGCAAGTTGTTTTCATTTTTTTGAAAAATATATTAAGGCACCTTACATATAAAATGTGTGCGAACACACACCTGTGTTCTCTGTGTTATTATTCATTTTCTATCTAAAATTGGTATAAATGTTTTTATAGAAAATTGATGACTAGATTTCGTAAACGTTTGGGCTATAAGACTCAATACAATCTGAAGGCTGCTTCGCCTCATTCACCCTTTTCTTCAGCCGTGTTCGTTACATCCCCCAAATTAGGCAGAGCATAATTTAGAAAGTCTAGTACTTCACTGTAACAGACAAGGCATGAGAAGAAAGTCTAAGGCCTATCTTCCTCTTGCACATGATCTCTCGCTCTCTCTCACTCTCGCTTGCTCACTCGCTCCCTCGTCCTCTCCCTCCCTTTAACAGTTCACGGCTTTGCGGATTTAATCTGGGCAGTCTCCAGTGTTGCTTTCCATCGACAGATTTGTGGTGTCTCCCTCCTATTGATTTCTCCCTTCTCTTTATCACTCACGGTTTACGGTAAGTGAGTTGTGAAGCTCTTTGTGTCTTGGCCCTTTGGTGCTCGACTCTGGACATGCAAAAGGGCGGGGAGGCAGCCCTTCTTGATACCGTTACAGGAGCACGTCAGGGTGGAAGGTAGAAGTCATTATTGGAACGGAGGGAACAAGTTTGCTCTCGATGCACATTATAACCACATTCTCGAGTTTTAATGGCTTTTGCACCTTATTCAGAATAGAGTGATGCCTCGGGCACTGAAACACGTCTGTTTTAAGGGATTACTGCTATCAGCACTCTGAGGCAATTTGTCTGGAGACATGCGTCTTTTCAGTGAGATGGAAATACATGTTGGAATGGTCCGCTTTCCATAACTTTGACAAATTACCTCATTACCACACCTTGCTATGGATGAAAGTGCCGCATGGATTAGCTCAGTCAAATCCCACCAACTGCAGGGGCCAACACAAGGCCACGTTACATATCGATAAAGAAACAGTATCTGACCACATACCCCCAACAGATTTTTATCTCTGACAAAGTACATCCACAAGACATCTGAGGATAATCCATTCGAACCACAATCGCAGCCTTTGTGGAGAAAGAGTCCCAAACATGGCCTTTCCTGCATTTTTATTGACGAAAGGACTATTTGACTATCACTACAGGCTGGAAGCAACCAGGTGCGTAAGAGGGCCGGCAAATACTAATGGGAAGCAATGGGGCAGAAAGCTCTTCGCAACAGACACGGAGAGCAGCTTTTCTAAACACACAAACAAAAAAATTCCCACAGCTGCATGCTAGTAACACATCATCGGAGCCCACAGAGATAGATGCGTTTCTGCGTGAGTCATTCCTCCTTAGCAGGGCCCCTAATGAAGCCTGAACCACACACTCCAGAGACTGCACTCCCACAGCACTGAAGTAGTTGATGGGTAGCCTCCACAAAACCATCCGAATAGAGCTGCTAACATCGTCCAACCCAACCTGTCCAACAGATCTGCTCTACACCTTTTCTTGGCTAGTTTGAGTGGCAGTTTGTTCAGCCTGCCCAGCGCCTCCATCAATAGTAAAACAGTGTTTCAACAGGCCTCTGTCAGCTGTCTGTCAGCCAAAGAGTGGCACTAATAACACAGCATAAACAATGTGGGAGAAAAGTTGGGCTCAACAACTCTATACAAGGTTACAGGCTGCAAAGAAAGCACACCTCTGCAGGGGAAAAGGCGGAGGATGGAGAAGACTCGCTGTCTTCACTGGTGACACTGAGGTTTCATCATCCGGGCCCTGCCAGGTCCTTTGATGTAAATGGAAATATATGTACTGCAGAGAAGAATACAGTTGGAAGCAATATTCACTTTAAACACAGCGAGGCATCAAAGTCTGGCTATCTCGTATCCGGGCTCGCCCACAGACCAAGGCCAAGACTCATCATCGAGACGCCGTCAATGCCATTTCCTGTTTCAAAGCTACAGTATGGAGAAGCAATCAGAGCGGAACGCGTACAGCAGCCCGCAGAGGACAACGGAGTCTAAACAGGCAGGACTGCAATAAAGCCAAGTATTAAGGAAGAAGACCTTTAAAAAAAACAGACTCGCACTATGACAGGCTCACATGCCGAGCGTTTCTTTTTTTTTTTTTTTTTTTTTACTGCTTCTGCTGCTTTCTTCGGGCAAGGCTGACAGGCAGCACTTGGTGCTTGCAGCCTTGGACTGAGGGCTGGAGACAAAAGCCTTGCGTGGGCTTGCTCGCAGTGCGGCTCGGTTGGAGAGATCCGCTCCATTCTCCGTGAGGTCAGAGAGTCCACTTGCCTCATTAATTACTAGCCATTCTGAAAGCACAAGGATGGCTCCTCTCCTCCGACGCCCTCCTACTCTCATACACAAAACCTCAGAAGTCTGAAATAATGTTTTTCTTTCGTTCAGCGCATTCACATCCCCGCCCCCCTCAATATACCTCAGCTGAGAACGCGTACAACCACCTGCCGCATATGACAGACTGCTGCATTCCTGAGAAAGTGCATCTGAGTTTATACTCGTAATGATCACCGTGGTTGGTGGTAGTGGGCTAATGTGCTTAGTGCCAGCTGTTAATGGTCTTTGCCAGCTGTAATGAGCAGAGACTGGCGTGAGTCACAAATAGAAAGTTTCTGTACGTATCTGTCAAGGCTACAGTAGATCGTAGGTGGCTACCACTTTGTCTTTATCCTCTCTGAAAGTCTTTACGTTTGTAGGGATCTTCTCTTAATCCAATACACTGAGCCATTACTCATTGGGACCTGAACAGACAGATGGTATCACTCCAGGTGATTCTCAGCTGCCATGCCCCTCTCTGCGGGTATTTAGAATTAGTCAATTTGAGCATTTTCCCTTACGCAAAGTGCCACGAATTTGAAAACCTCTCTTGCAGTTCGTGATGAGTTTTTGATTACCAATTTGAAGATGATTTGATAAGCATATTTTGATACATGTAATCGTCCTGAAAATCTTTATTGCTTCTGTAAGCAGGAGAGTTGCCAATATGTAATCTGCTGCATCGTCATTACCATAATGATTACTCCATCACCCACAAGTTGACATCCTAGAAACTGGCTTAAATGTGTTCATGTCAGCTCCAGAACTGGAGTAAAGGTATAAAATGAGTATGTAAAAGCAAGAATTTTATGATAATCAAGAGCTGGTTTAAATTATTATTATTATTATTGTTATTATTGTACCAGAAAAGCTAAGAATGCTAGAAAGATCTTCCCACTGCAAAATTATGACAGAATTAGTGGTTCATTTTGCTGCTTGAGTGTGAAAACATAGACGACTCAGAACTGACAATCACATCAGTCAGTAAAGGATGGTATAATCTAATTAAGAAATAACAAATAATCAAATCTGTTTAGTAAATATGTGCTTTCAGATTAGTGATGATTGTGATTGATACATAACATTAAATCATCCAATATTAACTGTTATCAGAATTCACTAAACAATCGCAGAAACCAAAAGTGAACCTGACCTGCTCAAAGGAGAAACTCAACCTGCACATACAGAACACCTACAGTAACCTCAACAGGCTGGAGGAGCTGGGCCAGTGTGACATCCTCATAGATGCCCCACCCACCAAGAACCTTGACATCAGGAAGCCTGGAAGTTGAGAAGATGGCAGGATCAGCAGGGATGGGTCTCAGAAAGAGCTGAGATTTCCCCGGTCACATTGTCAGTACCATTCTGAAAGACATTCTCCTGGTCTCAGAAAGCACCAAAGCACATCATCAAAGATCTGACTCAGCCATGGCAGGACCATGTTGCAGAGGCTCATGAAAGGTAGAGGACGAAGCATTAACAGCCTCTCTTTGGCACATAGAGCTGGAAGGCTAGATGCACGCTCATCGAGGTAGGCTTCAAAGTTTAGTGGGCCACTCACTCTGAAAGCCTTAAGTGCTCTGAGCCATTAAGAATCTGGAGAGAAGGTCCATGGGGTCAAACAAGTGTCACCTCAACACAAGCCGTAGGCTGATCAACCAAAGTTGGGCCACCTGGGTGAGGGTTTCTGATGTTGAAAAACCCAAAACAACCACTGACAACAAGATACCTCACTGATGATGTGTTCAGGTGCATCAGGAGACGTATATGAAGAAAAAGCTCCTTAAAATATTGTATATATCTTTATATATTATTATATAACTTTATTTTTATTGTAATTTTTTTTTCCCAGTGAAGTGTGAAGTATGAAAGCAAGACTGTGCTTTGTCTGAGACATCAAAGCCTCTACAGCAGCTTTTCAATCTGCTGTCAGGCTGCTGCTTGCATAACATCATAGGGCAGCTGCACACACTTGGAGAAAAATGCTGACAACCAACTTTAGTATAATTCAGCCCACAGATGATTGTGATTGGCTAACATCAATGTAGAGGGACTAAGCCCTCATACCCAGAGAGCAGCAAGGCCAGTTGTGTTCAATTTGACCTGGGGCCACACATGGCCTTGGCACTGGCAGGACTGGAAATTGGCTCCCAATGATAGGTCAAAAACTCTTTTAGCCAGTTGCGCCACTCAGGAGACTGATTTCATTTTTAAAGATTCATACCTAGCTTGAAAATGTGTGGAGACCTTGTGTGTGGGCTCTGCAAAACCTCAATTTTCTTATCACACTGAGCTCCAAGAATGTCTAGACCATCTCTTAGCCTGGCAACAGACTAGTTGGTGAAGACACAGCTAATTTTACAAATATATTCAAATGCTGAGCTAATAAACCTTGTAAGAATTTCCAGCATTTTCATTTATTTCTCTAATAATTATAAAATTTGCTATTAAAAAGTCTAAATCAATGTTTTGATCACTAGGGTTGGAAAATATGAGAATAATTGTTATTGTAATAAATTTCAGCCTATTACATGACCAGCTTTATACAGCATATTGTGGATAAAAGTCAATGTATCAATTTCATAGTTTCTGACAGTGTTTTATGACTACTTTGTTGCTTTAACTGGCATAAACAATTTGTCATTGTTGATGTGTTATATGTATATGTATGTATCATTTGTTGAGCTGTATTTTGTGATTAGTTTGTTTTTTGGATTGGCATTACGTGGGAACCACTTTTGCGTTCAATGTTGCATGGGGGGAGGAGTTTAGAGTGCGTTGTTGTTTTTTTTCTAAGAAGACACATTAAGCACAAGAAGTTGCGTTTTTGTTTTGGAGTTTTGAAGCATAAATTTTACCTTGCCATTTTTGTTTTCCAAGTTGAAAGTGGACTCATTCCCTTTTTGGGTTGTGTGCAGCCAACGAGGTATGTTTGTAAGTGTTTTATTGAAAACATTGCTACTTGATTTGTTTTTATGATGCTCATGCTAACTAAGACCATCGTCATGTTCTCAAACAGTTCGACGGTGGATTTGATCACCGAAGTACTTTAAGACAAATAAATTCATCAGTGACAGAAGAACCTTGGTGTCGTATGTTTCCTGGAGGGAGGGAAAGTTGCAATTCATCAAACAGCAGAAAAATGCAATTTTATAAACTTTTTATATCATGAAAATGCCTTGAAGTAAATGCCCCATTTGCAGAAGACCTATGCTATTTGTAAAATGCAATAAAAATAAGAATATGAAAGTTAGTAAGTCACAAATTTAGAACTTGATGCTTGTAAAACACATAAGAAATGCTGGGACAGTGGTACACCAAATGTATAATGTATACTAAATGCATATAAATGTAATTCAGCCCAATAAACATTGTGTTCAAATGGAGATGAGCGTTGTTAACCTTTTGCCATAGCATTGTTTAGCATCATGTATTATGATAATACACTGTGCACTGTTATCTAAATCAGAATCCTGATATCATGCCAGTCCTAGGATGCTTAATTATGCTTTATTAACAGGAAGTATGGCTTTGCAATGACTGCTGCATGATGAAGAACTGTTAAACATGCCGCAGATATGGTGTAGCAGTCAGTCCATCTGACTAAGCAGTGCAAAAAAGAACCTTCTGTTTAGGAGTTTAGCGAATAGACAAGCTGGTAATTTACCACAGAGGTGCTGTAAAAACAAACAGAACAGCCAGATGGCAAATGGAAAACCATGCCATGTCTTGATGACCATCTTCAAGTTGCATGTTCCATTCGTTTTCTCTAAGGCCACCAAATAAAGTCACCACAGTGATCCTAAAGCCCCTGGCCTATGTACTGTCACACAAGACTGCAACCTATCAACCAGCCAATCAAAGTCCAAAGGTCACTTGGAAAATGCCTTTAGAAGACCAAAAAGTCAATTTACTCTCCTACAATGCTTGTTTCAGTCAGACTGAGGTGATTACCTTACTGATAGGAGACTATTAGGGACTAACAAAGAGGAAATGAGAATGTCTTTGTTGCATGGAAATTGATGTGGCAATTACTATAAACAGTGTGTGTGTGTGTGTGTGGGAGGGAGGGGGTGTGTTTAATAAAGTTAGGGCATGTTAAATTGGTTTCATCACTTTAAGTCAAGCAGCCATAAATTGAATTTGTCATTCACCATGAATGAGCGTGCAACAAAGGCAAATAAAAAAATTAATTTTGCAATAAGTACATACGTAAAAGAACTACATTGTTCTGTTCCCTTTCAAACAAAACATTGTATTTATGAAAGAATAATATATTTAATATACTTAACGCTTTAATAGCCACACCAAGAGAAAAGCAATGATTTTTTTCTTTGCATTTTCTATTTTTTTGGGCAGTAAAATTTATAATGTTTACCATATTTGAAGGTGAATATTTGCCGTTGTGAACACACTCGAGCACCACAACAAAATGTGACCACCCGGGGAGCAGTGTTCCGGGACCTTGCTTAGGGACTCGAACCTGTGATCTGCAGGTCCCAAAGGCAGCATCCTAACCACTAGGCCACCACTGCCCACTGATATAATATTTATTTAAGAACCCTATAGTTTTTTTTTTTTTTAATATAGGTCTCTATCCAACAGTTGAGATTTTTTTTTATCATAAAACTCTGCAAACATAAACAAATTAGTACAAATTAATTTACAAAACTTCTGTAAGATCCACAAAATATCTTTAAATGTGTGTTAGTACAACAGAGCCACCTCCAACTACTCCAACTAGCACTTCCTGTGAGTAAACTGACTGAAAAGGTGTAAAAATTAAACCAAAACCAAATGGCAGTGATGGAAGACTCAGGTTAAGTTCAGCACGTGTTTTAGTAAGGTATGAGGATTCAAAATGTGCTTGAACAAATAACTAACCAGAACACTGAAGGGTTAATGAAACAGTATTTTATTCCAAGCAGTGTTGGACCACTTCTACTGTAACACACAATGTAAAGGCCAGCTGGCGGTTTAAGAGGAACAAAGAACAAAATGAGATTATGAGGTTTAAATATGACACACTGACCTCTGTGGAAAACATAAGGGATTTTTAATGCTCTGCAAATATTCAGTACTTTTAACAAGAGATGCACCAGGCCTGACTGTTTACGGCCAATTTTAGTTCCTTTTTCAGCCAAATTGTCAGATTTTTGTGATTTTTCTTAGATTTTCTTTTTTAAAATGAATCCCCCACTGCGTGGGCTACAGGAACAGATGAAAGCACGGACACATTTTCAGTATTCCAGTACCTTTCACTAGCCAAAATTGCAACGAAGAACATTATTTACTCTTCAGTGAGTCAAAATGTTATCTTAAATTAAATGAAAATGATTTGCCTTTTAAAAAACATCGATCAAATAAAGTGCTGCAGCGAAAGTACGAGGCGACCGGCTGCTCGGCGCGATGAGGTAAACAGAATGACACTACTACATTTTGGTTCAGGTGTAGCAGCGGCATTCAAACACAGCACCGGTGCACTTACCCGCCTCATCTAATTACAACACAGATTGGCCAAAATCGAAATAATAAATGTCAGTTGTGTGTTTGGAGCAAAAAAAATCTGCCGATTCCAATCTTAGTTGTTTCCGACTGCATGTCCCAAGACGTTCCCATAAATTGGAGATGACCCTGATGCACTACTGAGCCGTCTACGACGTTCAGGCAATGGGGATACTTTAACAAACTGGCTATGAATAAATTCAGACTGCCCAAGATGAAACTCCGGCCTTTCTTTTCTCAGGAGCCATAAACCCGAAGCTAAAATGTTTCCATTTCAGCTTTAATTCCTTCAGACAGCCACGTGCTGGATCGAGAATAAACAGGTTTCCACGCTTGGCTTGATTATCGAGCATGCACTTACGGTGAATCTAAGATAAAAGCTTTCAAGGAGCACCAAGGATGCACTTTGCAGCTCGTATTGCTGCAATTCATCATGCTGCAGCAGCATGTTCACAGAGCAATCTGAAAGGTTTACATTACAGACGGAGAGAAAGACAGAGATATACAGAGAGAGAGAGAGAGAGAGAGAGAGAGACAGTGAGAGAGAGAGAGCAAGAGAGAGCGCACTCGCAAGTAGAGATAAATAGCAGACAACAGATACAGAAGCCTCCAGCACTAGCCAGAACGCTGCATGCTCTCTTGTTTCAGAGATTGTTTGATGGACTGCGAGTGAGATGAATTGTTTACTTAGCAGATAAGAGGAGAAGAAGAAACACAAATCTATTATTCATATTTCAACCGCAGACATTATCTCGCTGGCAGTACAGAAGGGGAAAGAGAAGTTCCTTTTCTGTTTTCTCTTTGTTTCACATCAAGGTCATGCACGCCTCGGATCACTAATGCAGGAGGCGTGCCTGCGACGTGTGCGCACGCACATACTGTACACATTACCGGTCCCCGTCTGCAGTACTGTATGAGGTATGTGTTGCTAGGTAATGGAACATGACGATGCAATTTTCATTGCCCTGTGAAAAAACGTTTGGGCTGTGTACACCTTATTTCCGCCACATCACTAGAGTGAAGCGGAGTAAAATGCGACCGTTTCCGCACATTGGACATAGGCAAAAACTTCAGAGTGAGCAAAAAGATGCCAGAAAACAAACCTGTGCTTGTGGTAACAAAGCCTCCATTACAGGAATTGGAAAAAATATTCCGAACTTCGGGGAGAACTGATCTAGGATCAGATTCTTCAGTATTTATGTGATTATTGGCATTAAAAGAACTGACTCTACTGCTGAGGAGGTGTGTGGATGTGGTTTAAGGGAGCTGAGAAAAGGCCTGGGCAATATATCGTATATACTCATTTACATTTATTCATTTGGCTGACGCTTTTATCCAAAGCCACTTCCAAGATGTGGAGCAGTGTAGTGGGACGGTACCTTGCTCAAGGGTACCTCAGTAGTGCCCGAGCCAGGACTTGAACCTGCGACCTTCAGGTCCCAAGGGCAGTGTCCTGACCACTCAAGGTATCCTGGCTTATTCCATGTTCTGTGTAATCACTATCAAGAACACAAAGTACCAATTCTCACATACGACTTAAACCACTGGTGTTTAAAGCCCATATGTGCTTTTACCTGGTGTAAATAAATTGTTTTGTGTGAATTTATATTGTGATTCTTCCTATAAGTTCTAATAAAAACCACTATATACTACAGACAATGCTTTGATGCAGACATGTGCTGCAGGGACTACTAGGATCCTCTTAGTGGTGTGATTGTATGCATTAAGGGGTTAAATCGAGTGTTTATGAATGGCTTACAGGAGATTCTGAGTTGTATGTATCACAATACAGCCCAATAATTCCACAATATTATTAATAGGCCTCATCACTCAGCCCTAGTTACGAGAAGTTCTGTTAAAGTTTTTTACTGAAACAATTTGAGCAATTTGGGTGACTGCTGACTTCTAGTGCTTGTCAGCAAATTCAGCCTCATAGCATCAGATCTAAATGAAAGCAGTTCGGACACCAAACACTGACTGACTACATCTAGAGTGAGAGGATATTACTTTCGATTCCATTTTTCTGCTGAACTATTCCTTTAATGATTGTATAGAAGGACAACGTAGAACATTTAACCCTGAGCTTTCAATTCATACACCACATAAGGAACATTCTCCTGTATGTGGCCAGTTTGCCAACGCCTGTTGTCTTCTCACGGTTCATGACATCTGTTGTGACCCACTGGCATCACTTTTCCCAGCAGAGCTCTTTTCAAAATTGGCCTTTAGACAAAATTACTCAGAGTGCACCATGTACTTGTTTATTTCTTAATACATTGCACTGTGTCAGAGACAACACATAAAAGGCCTCCCCCTGGTAAAAAAAAAAAGTAGTATTTTCACCAAACATCATTATTATTGTCACTAAGGACAAAGTTTGGAGAAGGAGAAGATCAAAGCATGCACTAACAGTGGCCTCTGGCAGTCTCCGCACTGACTTGAAGAGGTGAAGGACACTTTGGTTGCGAGGCCCGGGCTTTTGTTCAGCTGCGCTTTGAAGCAAACTTCACGTCCTAATTTCACTTGTCACACTTGGTTTCTTGGACCACTGTTGCATGCCTCCTCTATCTTGTCTATATATAGAATGATGCATGCGACGTGGGCGTGCATGTGCAATTTTCCTAAGATTGTGCTATGTGGAGATATTCTGAGGCGTTCAGTCTTTCAAAGCACTCCAGAAACAAAGGCGGCAGAAGGGAAGGGAAAGGTTCTGGGTGTAGGGAAGCGGGAACACTTCGGCGCGTTTTTTCCCGTCAGTGCTGCCACGTGCCTCTCCGCTTGCATGCACTCTGCTTTCGGCACGACGAGATCAATGGAGGGGAGAGGCAGGCTATCTTATACATCTCACCTTGACCACTCTCAAACCCCCGAGGAAGGAAAGAGACAGAGTGGGTCACTGTCACCTGCCCTTTATTCGGAGCTGATACAGGCTCGGTGCGAGAAAGAGAAGCAGAGTGTCAATCTTTAACAGCAGCCCGGCACAATGGCGAGGCTACCAAGGAGGCACGATGGCCAAGTCGAAGCCGAGATTCGCAGAAAGAGGGTCCGACAATTACCTTGTGCAAAGAAATGAGAGAACAGAGCCTGAGAAAAAAGAGAATTGGGGGGGGGGGGGGTGGCAGAGAAAGGCAGAGAGAGAGAGACGGAGCAAGAGAAAGCGAAGGCTTCTGCTGTCAATTTCTCAGCACAATCGATTCCTGACAGAGCGCCTTGTGGCAAAAAGGGAATTAATAACCCTCGCAGGAGTCCAAACAGTGCTGGCTCGCTGACTCCAGAGAGTGCGCCTCTAACCCCACACAGGGAGATTAGTGAGCTGGGACTCGCCTCTTCTGATCCAGAGTCAGCCTGAGAGCACATAGCTAATCCAAAGCCTGGGGATTTCAGCGTTTGAACAATGCATACGAGGTTCTGCTGGCCTGGACACACACTCGGGCTTGTTTTCTCTCACTTGGGGGTCTAAAGTGGGATGAAGGACTAAGCAGCCCCAATGAGACAGACCAAAACGAAGATGAAGGGAGCATCCAATGCGCAGGTTATCAGTTTAGCTGTGACTATGACGTGCCTAGCACACAAAAAAACACTGCTGTTGGCAACGGGGAGCTCTTCAAACTCCTCAGCGGTCTGAAAAAATAAGAACATACTGTACATGCAAACATACAATCCCTGTGAAACGCAGGAACAGCTTGTCTTCTCTACCAAGCTCTGATGGACATATGGGCCATCTACATATAAGTCTTGAGTTTGTAAAAGAATGAGAACGTGCTTTGGGCGCTTCAGAGAAGGCAGCCGTATGGAGTGGGGGGCAACGGACGATAGGTTTCGGTCGGAAAAATGATTTTGATTGCGAAACGCCTCGGCAGCCTGAAACACTTGATTGATGAAAACGTGAAAAACGTCTAATGCATCTGCAGTCAGCCCAACCCCAGCATGGATGTCAGCAGGGCAGGGTGGGAGAGAGAGAGAGAGAGAGTGAGAGAGAGAGAGAGAGAGAGAGAGAGAGAGAGAGAGAGAGAGAGAGAGAGAGAG
>JBBPDA010000105.1:43505169-43562708 GCA_037974385.1 Arnoldichthys spilopterus | reverse complement strand
TGATGGGTTAAATGCAGAGGTCACATTTCGTTGTGGTGCTTGAGTGTGTTCACAATGACAAATAGTCACTTTCATTTGAGTGACAGAGCTGAAACAGATACACTGCAGATTACACATAGAAGTTGGAAATGTGATAATACTTTTATTGATCATGATAAATCTTGTTATTGTGATAAATATTATGCTTTTATCAATATGCTTCATGATGATGAGCGCATGGTCACTCCTGTGTAATTTAATTTAGTGTAGTTCAGGTATGTGAGAGGTTTGAATAAAGTTTTTGATGGCATTTTTCAAACAAGCACACTTTAGTGTCAGAACAGTGGAAATATCTTCAGGTACTGAGATACAATCGTTTTTATTACCTACCCCTAATTGGACACATGGTAGTACACAGATAAGGATCACTACACTAAGAGACACTAGAGATGGGTCATCAAACATGCCTCCTGCCAGCCTCAGACTGTTTTTGTTGTTTTTAACTGGCCTTTTAAAGTGCTACCACGTGATTTCTCAGGCAGCTCTCCTCATGCAGCTTCATTGGCCATTAGGAAAGCTGTGTAGTTTGTTTGTTCAGAGGTGAGATGACGTAAATGCCTAGCATGAGTTTATGATGCAATTTAGGTATCATTTATTTTGCAGCTCTGAAAACCTTTGTTAAAGAAGTATATACACATTTTGTGGCTTAAAAAATGATGACACTTCTATGATACAAATATTTAACCAAAAACCAGTGTAACTGTAATATTTAAATAATATATAAAAAATAAAATAAATTCTAAAATATTTAAATAATACAGGCTAGTGATTATAAAATTGGAGAACTGAATACTAATGTAACTAAAATGTTTAAATAATATATTAATATAAAATATATGCCCAAATATATAAATAATATAGGCTAGCCTTAATAAAATTAGAAAACCAAATACCAATGTAACTGAAATACTAAAATAATATTTAAAACATATAAAATATATACTCAAATATTTACATAATATTGGCTAGCCATAATAAAAATAGAAAACCAAATACCAATGTAACAAATATTTAAATATAAAAATAAAATACTCAAATATTTATATAATTCAGACTAGCCATAATAAAACTGAATTAATATATTATATCAAATACATTAAATGTTCATTTTAGTACAAACTAGCCTCTGTAAAATTGCCATCACACAACCAAATGAAATTCACCATTTGCTACTGGTAAAATGTGATATTGGCATATTGAACAAAAGAAGTGATGTGGGCACTTTAAAAGACTGTCCTTTTGGCTCTCCGGCACTCAAAGCCTTGTTCAGGATTTCAGCGCTAGAGGTAATAAGGGGAACTGGGAGTAGACTTTTCTGCCAATCAGTCAGACTTTTCAACTATTAATATCTACAGTCAGTGAGACATTGAGAACACTTTCTCAGCAGTCTTGCTCTCATGGCTAGCCCTTTGTCACCAGTGGTTATGCTTTTCATTTTCCTCGACTGTCAGTCTGTTGACAAACAGACGGCACTAACATATGTTACATTTTACTCTTGATCACATCTGACTGCCTATCTATGGCTGCCATGTCTGTCACGGACCACCAGCAGTTTGTCTCAAAAAACAAAATACACGCTGGAATCTTTAATTCCCTTTGTTACTCAGATATCAATGCCATATCAAAACAACATGAGCCATAGCCACAGTGAGGAGAGCAACTCTCTTCCCTCCATTTTAGACTCTCTTTCTTTTTTTCCCCCATAAATGGAAAGCTGACGCAGCTCTGTAAAGGCCTCTAGGTGTTTCATCGTTCCGGGAGCTAAAATCCAACTCAAAAGAGCTTTAAATGTGTTGAACGTTAGGCTAAAGCAATAGAAACACCAGATGTGTTTTTTTTTCATCTCCTGTTTCGAAGACAGAAGGTTGTCTCCTGACAGCAGTGATATTTATTTAGATGACGGCCCACCTGGCCCACTTCGATCAAATGCCTTCAAAGACTGGCCACTCCAAGACTTCAAGAACATCACCAGGCAACAAAGGGAAACTAAACAGAGACACAATTAAAATGATAATGCCACACAGAGCGGAATAGTATTACAGCATCATAGTCAGTACAGAGGACTGGGAAGGATAAAGCCAAATCAGATAACAAACACGGTAAATAAGACTGCCCAATTTACAGCTACTAGTGCCTTAGCACTGGTACATGAGATCAAGGAAGAGGTTTTAACAAGCTTATCCCTATGACGGAGGATTAGACAAGCGCAGAAAGGATTTATAGCATAGTTCTCTCGCATTACACATGGCTAATGTAAGTCTAAGAGGCAGCAACATCAACAAAGAGGGGATGCCATTAGGAAAAACTTCAATAATATTAGTGTAATTAAAACAATCACTTAAAATAATTATGCAATTGCAGTTGGGACGCAATTATAATTTTTTTTTTACTGATACCACCAATTTCCATGGACAATCAGGGCAAATGAGCACTCGTCACTGCCCGAAATCAGTGCAGAACAAACCGCAACGGAGGACCACCTGCATATCCAACCTACAAACGCGGCACGAATGCTTTAGGCTGGTAGGTTTGCTGATGTAGCAGGCTGGTTGCGTGGCAGCCCACTCCACAGAGCCCTCTTGAGAGATCGCAGGGCAGGAGGCTGCTGCTCGCCATCTCCTTTCATCATGACCCATTTTCACCCAATTCACGCAACAGAAAAACTGCCTCGCAACCCTCTGCACCCACACCCCCTCCCCCTCCCCCATGTCCCGCTGCAGGCACAAATGATCCAATTTAATTATTTCCTCAGCCCTTCTCCGCTCATAGATTGTGATTCAAATTTATACACACACAGATGGACACGCCACAAACGCTGGCTTAGGCCTCTCTGTTACGTATCCAGCTCTCCGTGGTAGAGACATAAAATGAATCGGAGCTTCAAGCTCTCGCAATCCAGCCATAATTAAATCCTGTGACTTGACAAGCAAGCGGCCTGCGCAAGACAGCCGTAATTGCAGTTTTCAAGATATTCATGCACAAACTGCTTTGTATACGGTGGCAGCTTAGCACATTCAGCCAACACAAACTTGTGTCTAATTAATTTGAATCTGTAATTTGCATAACTAAATCAATTCTCATAATCACAAGGCATTTCACCCTCAGCAATAAACATCTGTGTCCTTTGTGAAATATCACTTTCGCAAAGGAAGACCTTGCCGATGTTTGACAATATTAATTGTCCCTCCGCAAAGTATTTAGAACTTTCTCAAACCGAGTGTAGTGGATCATTTAAAAGATCACGGAACGCGCGCGGCTTTCTGTCCAACAAGGCTGCAAATATATGTGTATTTTTTGTACATTTATGCACCATTTGCAATTGCCAAGACAAGATAATTGCCAAGGTAATGGAGCAGTCACGGCTCCTGGCAAAATGTTTGGTGGGCCTGCCAGAGCTGCTCACACATTCATTCTGAGGCAAATTCTTGTGTAGGAGGCTTCTGGCATAATGTCTGGCCTTCTAGTGGTCATGCAATATGAACCACTCAGTACAAGGCACCAACGGAAATACAATCCAGGAACAAGGGGGGGGCATGGAAAAGCAGGAGAGAGGCACAAGGAGAGCAAGGCCAGCTTGAACACATCATTACACAAAGAACATGAAGGAAGAAATGAAAGCTATAGAGGAGCAGGAAGCAGGATGACACCCTAGACAGTGTATTCCCCCTGCAGATGAGTACAGATGTCATCCCACTGCCTCATGCTCGCCACTCCTCCATGTTCTCCTGGTAATTATACTGATCCTGTACCACCGCTAGAGTGTTCTGTCCCTGTGGCATAAGAAATCCCCATCTGGTCATATGTGCATCCTGCATGTTAAAAGGCTTTGTGAGCTTTCCAGTCATTCCCCTGCCAAGGTGCAGGAATGTTCACACATTACATTTAACCCTACATCCCTCAAATTTTATCGTTTTTTTTTTTGCCCAAGAAAAGGACTATTCAGTCGTAATATCAGATCTTGTTTTAAGTCATATAAAGCTATTTATGTTGGGTTATTTGTCATGAAATGTAAAGTACAAGTGACATTTTCAAACAGAAACAAAATAAATAAAATCTAAAAATGAAAAACAGGGCCAATGAGGTTTTGATATGATGGCAACGATAAAATTTTATTATAAAGCTCATTATTTATCGACACCTTTAGGTGAAAGTTCTAACAATGTTCTAACAATTTAACCTTTAGCTGGAGAAAATGTAGTCTAAGAAAATCATGCGCACACACACACACACACACACACACACACAGACACACACACACAGTGTGTGCTCACTGCCTCCTAGTGAGTGTGTGCTTACTTTTCACATCTCTCAGTATTTGTGTGTTTGCTCACAGCTTCAGATGGCTAAAGTGCAGAGACTAACTTCCCATGCACAGTTTGTGTATTGTTGACTTGGCACAGTACATTTTGTTCATCTTATTTACTACATTTGATGACTTTTGTATTTAAAAGGGTTAGAAAATGCAAAAAATAACCTAAAATTAAGGTAAAATAAATTAAATGAAAATTTAAAAAAATTTAAATCACATTTAAATTGAAATACGGGGAAAAAAATCAAACTTGATATTTTCCCCTGTCATGTCTTATGCTGCTACATTGCCCATATTTTTTGGTATTTATTGTTATTGCACATATGTACTTTCTTATTTCTGCATATATCTCCCCTGCTCCTCTGTGAACTGCACTGAACTGCACTGTCTTGTCCACTGCCATTGGCACTGTACATTGTCTTGTCTCGTCGTATTTCTTGTTTAGTTTTAGTTTAGTTGTTTAGTTTAGCTTAGTTTCATGTAGTTGTACTGTAGCTCTTGTGTTCTGTCCTCTTTGCACTTGTGCTCCTATCTGTTCTGCTTTTGTGTTCCATGGTCCTGGAGGAACGTTGTTTCGTTTTTACTGTGTACTGTGTATATTGTAGAAATGACAATAAACCTACTAACCTAACCTACTAACCTAACTAACCTCCTGTGTTGGCTGATCCCCTCTAAGCTCTGGAAACTCTGACGGCTCCATAAAGCATCAGGAATTAGTATCATAAGCTCCATGAAGTATTGGAAAATTTTAAACAAATAATTGTAAATGAAAATCTGTCTGTATCTGCTAAAAAGCTGAAACGGGGTCATTGCCAGACTTTCTAGCAGGACAGCGATCATACCCAGAGCATACATCCAAACCTACACAAAAAATGTTCAATGACCACAGAATCAAGCTTTGAACAATGGCCATCCCAGTTCCTTGACCTAAACCCCAGTGAAACATGAGCTGAAGAGGAGAGTCTAACAGAGAGGATCTACAGTAGGAGAGATTCTGTACTGAGGGGTGGTCTCAGATTTGCTGGCTTTGTATTCTTTTTTCCTCTATTCCAATCTCATCAAGCGTTACAGGGGATGACTGACTGCTGTTACGCTGGCAGGAGGCTGCACAGTAGCAAATAAAATCATTACAATAATTACGACTCATGTGGTTTTTGATTAAACAAATACATTTTTGTTTCGTTAACAGTTATTTAAACAAATATTTCTTATATTTTTAGATCAAGACACAAAGAAAGTGTCTTATTTTTATTGTTTTACCCATATTTTCCTGGGGTGCCAATAATTACAGACCTTACAGCAAGTGAACCCTGTACCATTAGGTGCACCAGCATCAGGGAGATGTTCAGTCCTTGAATAAAACTATCAAATTCATTTAGACAACCTGAAAAGAATACAGTAACCTGTCTGATCCATACACCTGAGCAGTCAATCAGATTTTGATTACATGTACAAACTGTCAGCAGCACAAGTCAATAAATGCCAAGATCAGTGAAACAGCACCAACTTCTGTTCCATATTCATATGACTAAATGAGATCAACTCAAAAACTGCACGTAACCATTGCCATGGTTGGACCAAAAAGAATGTCTGTGCATATTTAATGAGCGCATAATTAAGTCTGATTCCAAGGCAATAAACACTCTGTGAAGAGAATATGACATTATATGGCTGCGCTAAAGCAGTAACATCAAACGCCTCATAATCCACCTAGGACTCATTACATTAAAGTAGGCACATCACACAATAGACAGTTTCCTGTGACTAATGACATTCTCATATTCGGGCCTCAAATCCTCCACTTTGCTGCTGCGGGACTGCTGAAAGGTGATATGAACCTGCTGGCTTTCTCCCCAGCTAGAGCAGTTAAATTCATTAGAAGCTCTTCATGTAATTGCGGCTCATCTACAGCAGAGCAAATATTCAATTAATACTGATAATTTAATAACCGTGATTCCTTCAGCCCGCTGCACATAACCTTGTTGCAGGTCTTTTTTTGATTAATTAGTATTTTGTATGCAAAGGTCATTTTAATTTGCTTTAACTTTAGTCATTTGTCCCAAGCACAGCTCATTCATACACACACACATACACACACACACACACACACACACACACACACAGTTATATATGTAAATTCTTATGACTAGAAGTTGTGAGAAGTTGGCTTTGCACAGTCGAGTGTCATGCATCTTAATGCTGACTAATTAGTGCGTGAAAATGATTCAGGTGTCTCCAACACAAAAAAACACAACATGTAGGGATGACCATGCAAGGCACGTCACACTCATAAAAACATATGCCTGTTTCTGGCCAAGGGAAATGTTTGAAAATAGTTCATTCTCTTCAGCTTCTCCCTTTAATGCCTTATGGGTGTTTAAATCAGATGTGTTTTGCGTGTGTAGCATACAAAAAAAAACTGTCCAGTTAATCTGCATGCTAATGAATAAGTCCGCATTAACATGTCAAATGAACGAGATATTAAAATCACATTTCTCCATTATCATTTTTACCATCTGCATTGTGTGTTAACGTGGACATGATGTGTAATATGCTGGACTTTCTGTTACAACTATCCTTGCTTGTATTTGGTAAGATTGGGCCTGTAAACAGCACTTCCCCTTTCTGGCCAACTTTCCATGTGGGGGATTATTGTCCTCTCTCTCTTGCTCTGTGGGCTTTGGCTGAGCTGAACTGACCAGGCCGCTCCCTCTACCGCTGCCACTTACATGACCCCAGACTGGCCATTTTACAGACCAACTGTTAATGCATCTGAAGTGAAGCCGTGCTTATATCGTACAGTCCGATCTATAAAACGCAACCTAATGTCAAGGTCTCCCACAGGTCTGCCCATCTTATCACCCCCATTGTCCACTATCATCATCCTACTGACCACTAAGGAGTGACATTACAAAAGGATCTGCAAAATCTCTTTCACTCTTTTTCTCTCCCTGTCCCTATAATTGACCATTTGTAAAAGAATGAATGACACACCAGTCACAGCCATAGGTGCTACTTCCTCTGTCCAGCAAAAGAAATACTCCTCAGAACAAACCTGCAGTAAGTCAGAATTTTAGATGAAAGGGGAAGTTGTGAATAGAAAATGTGTAATTCACACATAAACACGTTGTCCTCATCATCTAAAGGGTGGGTTTGTAGTTTTTTTTTTTTTTTACTTTGGAAGCCGCCGGATTTGGATTATACTATATGGAAGGCTGCACTAAGAGCTCAGCATCAAAACTACAATCAGCTCTAAGATAAGCTACACTTTATCTAGGCTACTGTACTTGGTCATATTCATTATATATATATATATATATATATATATATATATATATACATACAATATATAATGTTACAGAAAAACATACAGATGAACTTTTGGCTCCAATTTTACCCTTAGGATTAGTTCTCTATTAAACTTAAAAACCGTGCTGCTTTAACGCAAAGCGACAGAAAGATTTCTCCCGTTCAATTAAAGTAAAACTCCAGACTCATTTGTTTTGTAAAGTGTTTTGTATTGATTTACATAAATACATTCTCATCTCAAGCACATATGTCTGCACTGAATATCTTATACATGTCTTTATTGTTTTTAAATGTAATTCCTATGTGTGCATCTAAATTTTCCATTGTTCCACGTCTTTAAAATAAGGGGTTCTTCAAGGGTTCTTTAGTCAAGGCAGCATTTATATACAGAAATAATCATACAAAAAAAGGAAATGCATAAAAGGTTCGTTTTGCATTATTAAATAGTTCTATGACAATCTTCTAGGACAAAACCGTTGTTACCAGTCAAAGGACCTGTTGGGTACTGTATTGTCATTTTTGTGAAAGTGAAGTGAAAGTGTCTACAATTACAACACACTCAATTTGTGAACCACAACAAAATGTGACCTCTGCATTTAACTCATCACACGTGCACACATGGAGCAGCGGGCAGCTATCAACAGCACCTGGGGAGCAGTGTAGTGGGACGGTACCTTGCTCAAGGGTACCTCAGTAGTGCCGGTGCCAGGACTCGAACCTGTGACTTTCAGGTCTCAAGGGCAGCATCCTAACCACTAGGCCACCCCTGCCCAAATAGCACAAGTGCTAAATAGGCTACCAGTTACACTTAAAATGTGAGGGACATAGGAGCAGCGAGAATAGGAGGCAAACATTTTATATGTGGTCAGTTTTTCTGGTCAGGACCTATTTTGCAAGTATGAATTTTGCAAACAGTCAATAACTAAGTACATTTCGGAGCTAGTACACCCCTATCAGAAGGTCCTGCTTCATCAGCCCGAACATTGTCACTGTCAAAACAAAACCTCATAACTTCAAATGGCAATTTTACATGAAAAGAAACTTTTGATTTAACAAGTACATGAACAATTTACTTCTCTATATGTAAAAAAACACTAGTGTCCTGTCTTTTTGTGCATGATTTCCACTGACCAATCCGTCTGAGCTGTGCCAGTGCAATACCACATACTATCTGTAAAACACAGGTACACTTAAGGACAAAACGACCAGCAGTGGCCTAGTGGTTAGGACCTTGCCCCTGTGAACTGAAGGTCGCAGGTTCGGACACTACTGAGGTTCCCTTGAGCAAGGTACCGCCCCACTACACTGCTCCCCAGACACTGTTGATAGCTGCCCGCTGCTCCACGTGTGCATGTGTGATGGGTTAAATGCAGAGGTCAGATTTAATTGTGGTGCTTGAGTGTGTTTACAATGACAGTCACTTTCACTTCCACCAGAGAAACACTGAAAGCTACATTACACTGCACACAAAGAGCAAGAACAATTATAAGGAAGAATAACCTGAACTCAACTCATTAAAATCTAAAACTAAAAGTTAAAATTCATGAAATATGTTTTCAGTATAAAATCAGAGTGATGCAGTCTTAGAGAACTCATTCTGTAGACCACTGCACAATTATGTCACTTTGAAGCAGAAAGCTTTTTCATCCTGCAGAGTATTTCCACTAATCTAGGAACTGACAGCCAGCCCAAACCTTGAGATCAGAGGAGGCAATAATAGCCCAGATTATTTAAGGGTCATTTAAGTACTGAAGAGGTCGGCGATTAGGTGCTCTTAAAGTTAGTACTTCATGGTCAATGTGAAGCTGAACAGGAACCAGATGAAATAGCTAGAAAATGAGCGATGTGTTTGAGGGGTGTTCGTGAATAGCTGAGGACTTTGTCGAGTACTCTCTAAAACAGTCCAAGCTTGTTTAAAGAAACAGAGGCATCAAGCCAACAATACATTACCATAGTTCATTGTTGGCCTAACAAAAACACAGACTGAAGAGCTCAGCACTTTGAAGTAAAACCACATTCCTTTTGGCACAGGGGATAACGGTCACACAAGGCAGACAGCAGAATTCTGCTTACCTTCCTGCCGCCGGTGTTGAGCCTCAGTGGTGTCAGAAAGGGGTCAAATATCATATGGCTGGTCTCAATATTCACCGGAGACTGCCTCTTTCCCACTGAACATAGATTCCAGGCTGAATTCACCAGCCCCCAGAAGGACGGAACTGTAGCAAGAAAAAACACAGACAACCAGATATTAAAGAAACGGTTCAGCAAAACATTTACACCATCTTCCACTTATTACAAATCTAGTCCATCAGCCAAGATGGGTTTGATGTCCAAGTTGTGCTTCTTTAGTTCAGCACTGAAGCTTTAAACCCAAGTTGCTAAAAAACACTAAAAGTCAATAGACACCCACCAAGTATCTGAAAGAACAGAAACCTGGTTGGTGTCTATTAACTTTTCATGCAATGTTCTCAAACCGCATGCAACTCTTCATTAAGGTGGCACAATTGATGTGTTTTAGGTTGTAGTTTGAGCTATAAAACTGAACAGAACCACATTATGCACGCAGCGATTTAAAAAACCCCTGATCTAGATTCAGTTTTTGCAACATAAAGGGCAGTGGTGGCCTAGTGGTTAGGATATTGCCCTGGGGGTTCAAGTCCCAGCCCAGGTACTGAGCAAGGCACCGTCCTGCTACACTGCTCCCTGGGCACTGTTGATAGCTGCCCATTACACAACGTGTGCATGTGTGATGGGTTAATGCAGAGGTCACATTTCATTGTGGTGCTTGAGCATGTTCACAATGACAAATAGTCACTTTCACTTCACTTTCACTCTAAATACTAAAGAATGTGAGATAAGATCAGTTCTCCTTACAAATGCTTTGGAAATATCAGTCCCACTGAGGTCGCACATAACTGTCTTAGACTCCAAGCGCGAAACTGTGCATGAACTGACTGGATGTCAACAAAAGTGACAAACATGAAAAATGAATGTGGGCCTGACAGTGTAGATGAGGATGTGGCAGTGTAGTGGAGGATTGCGTTTGGGGTGGGGGGTGTCCCATTAGTTCCTGCTCAAACAGGGGGACTTCAGTAAGAGACCAGAGAAGATATAAGATAGAGGTGAGAGTAGTCTCTACCCTTCAAACCCTGAGTTTAGGCTGAAAATATAACCTGGACATGGCAGTGACAACTGCATGTAATACAAAGAGACAGAATAAAAGCCTTGCTTAGGAAACGAGCACAAGAGGAAAGAAATGGCCTACTCTAGCTCCATGCGCAAGCCTGCTCGTGCACTTTATTGTACAGTAAGTATTATTAACCATATTTAAGCGCCGCATTTTACAAACGTGCAGGTGCATGACACCTGTTACAGACACAGGTATGCACTCAGGCTTAGGTAGTACAGTGATGCAGTAAGTGTGCCATTATAATAGCAACGCATCATAGCTCATGTGCCCTGCCTTTTAAAGGCGAGGTGATGTTCCATTCTGATTGGTTAATTGCATGTTAAGCCCAAAACGCACCTCTGAATCATTTGGAGAATTAGGACAACTTTAAAACACCTTGTTCATGCGCATAGTCTGTTTTGTCTGTCGTCTCAATAGCAAAATAGATTCGGACACGTCCATAAATGTTACTTGTGCCTTTCGCTTTACTCTTTCGCATTAGATTGTCAAAATAGAGCCCAATGTGTCCTACACCACATCCACAAGTCTATGGCAATTTAACGAGAAGCTTGATTGAAACAATTTAAGTGACTTTTGTCTTTTACAATCTAAAGTTAATCATTCAGACTAAACAGTAAAACGTTTGACTCCAAACAAGTTTTGGTAAATCAGCTGCAACTAGCATGAGTGAAAAACTTTGATACAAAAAATTTGATACACTGAAGGCAAATGGTTGCTTTGCTCCACATGACTGACTTGCAGCGATGCTCTTCAGAGTGTACGTGTAAGACCCATAAATTACAAAATGTGGCATTTTAAACCAAACGCAACTGTTAAACATTTTGACAGAAACAAACAGCTCTTGTGCGAATAAACACACATCCATGGCCTTTAATTTTGGTTCGATTCAATCCAACAAATACTGTTAAATTAATGAAAAAACAGCACATTGTAGATAATGAGACTGCTTATTAATGATTTAGCAAGCGACTAGCCCAGTGTTTGGCAGTTTAAGTAAGGCTTCCAAGGTTACAGCTCCCAGAAAAGTGAATTCCACCAGAGAGAAATTCAATCTGATCACTAGAGGCCATTGGCAGTAGAGGAGAGGCGAAGATTAATTATACAATTCACTAATGTGTAGTCCACTACGATGGTATCAGCACTTTGGTCCTCCAGGGATGGGCGGCAGCTCTCCAAATAAGTCTGGAGAATTCATAAATCACTGCGGAGACTGTCCTGAAGTCTGGTGAAGCAGGTGGTACCCACATCGTCCTTTCATGTTGAGAATAGACTTAATTTGGGGCCACATTTTCCAATACAGGCACCACCTGCTATTTCGTGGTGCGTATGCGTTCAACAACTCCCCTTGAAAATGAGAAAGGAGCTAGACAAAGTACCAGCATGTGGGAAGGCACACACACACACGCACTGTTTGTGTTACTAAACCTGTTCAGATCCTAAAGTGGCCTGAATGCTTTGAAGTGGAAGTAGACTTGATGAATATAAGCGTAGAGGAATTGAGGCCCAGACAGCTAAGTTGATTCTGATTAATAAAAGCACGCCTGGACAGTGAAGGCTGCCATCACTGCGGCACTGCTCGTTCCCCCTCAGCCGCCAGCTGCTGCTCCATTCCACCTTACTGTCAAAAAACAAATTACTGTATTGGACAAAAGTGCTGTGGGGGGAAAAGCAAAAAAAAGGGGAAAAAAAAAATGAAAATACATTAGGGAACCGCTGAGTGATCTCTTGTTTAAGGTGCTATTGAATCAGGCAGTAATCTTCTACTGCGGGACACTGATGGGAAAATGGCCAATAGTTCAGATGCACCTGTATCATTCAGTGAAACGGCAGAAAATCCATAGGCAGAATTGGAATTTGCAGCGTATGGAATTGATCCATTACACATGAGCTTTTTGTCAAAACGTACACATACTTATTACCCATTTACAGCCCCTAAACTGCAGCCACCCAGGCCAGCATCCTCTTTAACCACCAGCAGCTACCACTGTCAGTAACACAGAAGACAGGATCCTTCCACCAAATCCAGTTATAAATGATCCACATAGTACTTCATGTAGCGGACATGATCGTTCCTCTCGCCTCACTGCTTCTTCCAAAACCAAGTCAGCTTTTACATAATGCAAATAATGCTGCACCAGCAGCACTAAGTGCTATTTCTTCACCTTGCATGTTTTCACTCTTGATCACGCTGCCTGACAGAAAATCTCATGGCCTGTATTTGATAAGAGTGAGGAGTTTGTTCTGGTTAATGGGCCGTTTAATGTGAACACACACTAATAAAACTCTAATAGAACCTTTTTATGTGGATTCCATAACCTCCAAGGGTTCCAGACCCTATAGAGAGTAACAGCCACATGCAGACGTTGTGGTACTCTTCCTGCCTTTATACAAGTATAAAATGTTGATTAAATAAGCAAATATGCAAATACAATATACACAGAATTGATTATAGCGGTAGTTGATAAAGTGGGCACTTATTTTTTTTGGCCAAAACATTTTTGAATCCATTTCCAACTGTAACTTCACCTCCATTTAATTCTGAATGGAACGAAAACGATCAAATTAAGTGATACTTTGTGCTTTTAATCACACACAGAAAACACACACACACACACAAATGCATGCACATAATAGTGACTAATATTACTCTGTGTATTAATTCCTGTTCATGTTGTTTTCTCAATTTACAAATACAGCTACAGCACTAAACAAGACTGATGGCGTGGAGATGCACGTCTCTACAAACCTAAGTAAATTCTTTTTCTCTGAAACTGTCCTTTAGGGGCATTCTGTGGAAAAGACCGATTAAACCTAAAAGGATAGAAATGTAGCCAGAAATCACTGCCAAGCTCAGTGTGTCCATGTTGCTATTGGACACAAGCACAAAACAAGAGCAGTTGAAGTTGTCAGGCATCACAATGCAAAGTTCCTGAGACAAAAGTTTCATGCATTTAAGAAAAGACTATGTAAAGAGTCCTGAGACAAAAGGAAGTGATGATACGCAGGCCTATCACTAGAGAAGATACCCACAGTCTGGAAGTGTCTACAAGATGCACATATTATGTTATATGCGCAGGTGTTTCTCGTTTCCTGTTCCCTACATATACCCCTGTGTTTGTCTACGTCCTTGTGGGTTATTGTGTCGTATTTTGGCTTGTTGGAATGCGACATGTTGGAGTTTCCGGTTTGGATTTTTGAATGTCTCCTGTTGTATGTTTTCCTGAAGATCCTGACCCTGTTTTGGAATACCCTGTCCTGTTAGTGTCCTTAGAGTTTTTGTTTCTTTATTTAAAATTAATACCTTAATCCTTTATACTCGCACTTACTTCCGGTCACCCCAGTATCGTTACACACAGCCCCAGCCCCAGCCCCACTATCCTCCCCCAGTTCAGTGAGCAAGGGAGAACTGGAAGAGCAGTAAAAATAGTACATGTGAAGACTAAAGATTTCTTTTCCAATTTGCAATAACAGAAGATACTCCTCTGGCCTTCCTCACATTTTATTGTGAGTTCAGAGTTGAGCTGAAGGCATGGACAGGGTCTGAGAGGACACACTCACACCAATTAAGCTCCCCATTAATTACTTCCTCTTCCAGATCTCACCGCAAATCATAAAGCCTCTGCCCCAAGATGCAATTGACTGCTGCAGAGCTACCCACTTAACATTTAAATGAGAAGTGCTGGAGTAATAACGGTTCTTTAGATGGCTTAAAAAAAATACAATAAAAAGAAATCTACAATAAATAAATGAATAAATAAGTCTGATAAATAAATACAGTGCAAGCAAGATTTAAAGGCGCAAGGTGAATCCAATTAAATTTGCGGGTATCCTGGAGAAGCATGGAAAAAAAACCAACCGTCTGTTTTGATATGCTGATGCAAAATATTACAGCTTCTTTTCTGCACTGCAGGAAATCAAACAGCTTGCCAATAAATGCTTACTAAAGCAAGTACGGGAAATAACATCTTAATGATAATAAATGTTTTGGAGATATATTAAAATGTATGACTTCTTCAGATAACTCGAAGATTGAAGCACTGCAGATGCACTTTCAAGCCAAGCATCACTACAGAGGGTTTACTTTCTGCCCAGCATATGGAGCAATTGCAGACACTGATAAGCTCCTGACCACCATGTTCCAGCTAGACATATTAAACATATAAACATAACATAAAAAGTTCAATAAGTTACACAGGGCGTGTGTCAATATTACGCAACACAGATGCTATTATTTAAAAAAAAATATTATGATTATTATTATTATAAAAACTTTTACTATTATTTGAGTGTGTTGCAGGCATAAAATAAATCAAATCGATCGGCCAAAACATGTAAAGTCATTTTTTTGTACTTTTGCCAGTTATTAAAAATTCAAGAGTATTTACAAATTGCAGATTTTTGTTTTACTGCATTTCAGAAAATGTCTAATTTCGCACGTTTTATGTAAGTGTATATTAATTTATAATGTGTGTAACACTTAGTAGAGGTCTTGTCTCATCCTGAAGGGATTTCATTTTTGATAATGGGTGACAGACCAGACATTATCCTGCCTATTATACTTGCAAAATTGATAAAATAAACTCTACACAACTATTCAGTTTTAATAAATGTGTTGCCTTTTAATGGCTTCCACTGAGAAAAAAAAAGTAAATAGAGATTTAAAGTTGCAGGTGTTGCGTAGCAACCCGAGTAGGGATGCCCACACCACACCGGTGCCTTTACAAGCCAGTGGAAAAAAAACAATAAGGTTAATTCAGAGCTTGTCAGGCACACAAGCTAAACGACAGTGCTAACACTATCTAGCTTGTTTTGAAGGTTGCGGTTAAGGCCTTACACGTCTCCCAATGCTAGTCATGTGTAAGCACCTTTACTGTGCTGCAAAAGTGGATAGCAGCTCTGGTTTGAGGCTTTGAGACATATAGCTGGCTTTCCTCTATCTCCATACTAGTTTCTCTTTTCCCATTCTTTTCTGAAAACTGGGAAGCTACCAGCCCTCAAAGGTCCCATACGCCCCATAAATACAGAAACTGATGTCAAATCTTCCATGTTTTTGATCCTTTTAATGTGCAAGTTCTCGTTTTCCATGAGTTATATATGATAAGTGAACAAATGATTTGCACCATGTTGTGAAACAGGGCAGAGGTGGCCATGTGATTTGAGGGTCGCAGGTTCAAGTCCCAGCCCAGGTGCCACTGAGGTACACTTGAGCAAGGAACCATCCTGCTACATTGCTCCATGTGTGGATGGGTTCAATGCAGAGGTCACATTTTATTGTAGTGCACTTTGTGTGACGAGGTGTGAAAAAAAATGTGTAAATCAAAAGAACCATATCTGTTGCCAATGGCAGCAGTCATTCATTCATTTTTTTTTAGCAGTAATTACCAAGAAATATCCAACCTTTGAACATTAGAAACGCATAATTTAATTCAAAGGAACTTCCTGGAAATTCAGAGTGGCTATATAATAATGCACTATATTGTATACGATTCTATTGTATGATATTGGACCTCGCCAGATAGTTTAAGTGAGACAACATTATCTAAATTGGTCTGTAACACAACAACACGACGTGGCTTGCATTTGCAAGGTCCAAATGTGGTTGAGGTAATTCAGCCTTCCTGCAACCTAATAGGAGCACTTAATCAAGCAGCACTTTATCAGTGGCAGCATTAGTGCTAACAGAAGTACCTGCCCCCTGCTGATGATTAGTGGTCAAGTCTGCAAATCATTCAAAAGCTTTCATTAGAAAGGTAAATACTTGAGCAGGTAAAAAAGGGGACTATGAGCAGCATAGAGGACTGGAGGGCTCCTCTGTTCGAATGGCTGACGACAGCTGGACTTGTTACGGCGTGTCCTCTAATGCCAGTGTAATCTCAGCACCCTGGGCTGATGGGCCTCATTAGGCCACTCAAGTCAGAGCACAATAAACATGTCAGTCACGCTAACTCCTCCTGTCATTTGCTAATGGTCAGGGATATCCGACCTGGCGGGCTGAGGCGTCTCAAAGCGGAGCACCAACAAGCGCAAAAGGGGCACACAAATCCATCACCGAGGGCTGAGCACAAAGGAGACGTAAGCAGCAGGTCAAGCCTAACCAAAGTGGTCACCACAGGCTCTGCTCTGCCGACACTTTCTCCACAGGCTGAGAGCATACATCAGCTCGAGCGGGGCAAAAGCATCAATGCAGCCCTTATCAGGAGCTGGTACACTAGCACGCTAATTGTTGTCTGCTTTGTTTAGGCAGCTTCTTCCCCAGGGAGTCTTTAACTGATAGGTTAGGATATTTTGAAGTGTTGCTCTTTCCCAGAGCATTTCTATGGTGCTGGAAACTGCTCACTCACAAAAGGCAGTGTGTCAATGGAACAAGAGGTCAATGATGCACCATTTCAATACACTAGATCACTACTGGCCTGAATACTAACCTTATGAAATAGATTATATATTAATGGTGACGAGCCACATTCAGTACAGATCCTTAGTTGTAATCGTTATAAAAATGCTGAATTATAGAAAAATATTTAAACTATGCATGATAAATATGAGCTCTCCACAATGGTGGAGAACTTAACAAATAATTAGAGACTTAATTAGACTTAAATAGACTTAATGCTAATATCAGATTGTAGACACTGAAATAAGCGTAGGTAGGAAAAATAGTCCGTTTGTTGCATCCATGTCTAGCATCAGGGGATTATTTAGTATGGCACCTAAATACCATGCCCCACTAAATCCACTGTTTTAGTGTAAAATTCTCTGTGGTTCACTGGCTCGCAGTGGTGGCTTAGTGATTAGGACATTGCCCTTGGAAATAGAAGCTCACAGGTTCAAGTCCTGGCCCTGGCACCGCTAAGGTACCTTTGAGCTCTCTGGATGCTGTTGATAGCTGTTTACAATGACAAACAGTCTTTCAGCTCATTATATGGCTCTGGTGCCAGGTCTAGGTGCACTTCTACTTCTAATGTACTGAATATTTAAAAAAAGCCCAAACGCTGGCACTGATCTCTTGAGGATTCACGGCACTTTAGACGCACATTCGATACAGTTGGACTATATTTTATTACAACCCCAAATCAGAAAAAGTTGGGACGGTATGGAAAAAGACATGGAAAATAAAAAAAAGAAAGTAGTGATTTCTAAATTTACTTAGACTTGTATTTCATTGCAGACAATATGAACACAAAATATTTCATGTTTTGTCTGGTCAACTTCATTTCATTTGTAAATATACATCCTTTCCTGTCATTCAGACCTGCCACACATTCCAAAAAAACTGTTTATAACTGGCCCTCAAAATGGAAATGTTCTTGTACCATGATTGCATGTTTTTGAAGAAAATAAATGTCTGTATGTATGCATTCCGATTTCTTGCATAGCCGTAAAGCTGACACATTCATTCCTGCAATCTTGATGTAAACGTCAGATAAAGCAGAGAGCTAAATAATCATTGCAATATGCATGTGTCTGACCTGAATTGATTCAGCTCATCTCCAGACGGCAATCTAAACTCTCTGAAAGAAATAACTCTTTCCAGTTTCATTAAGTTAATTTCATTATGTTAATTCACGTATCAGTCCAGCAGAACAGAATAATTACATAGGCATTAGCAATCAATCAGCATTTCACACCACAAATTTTCTAAACACTCATAAGTCCTTAGGCAATTTCTTTCCTCGGCTGTAGAACTACAAGGATATCCTATTGCTTTGGTGGTCTCAGGTTGAATTTGGGTGCTTCTCTTTGGCGATCCACCAAACCACATCAGGCATGTCCGTATGCGAGTTTAACATAAACCCTTGACTGAATCTATGAATAATCTCTTTCCTTAAGTCATCAAGCTGTTACCTTGTAAACACCAACCCATAGAGAAGCCTCATGTGTTTCTGATCCTCATACGCTAAAATGATTAAAAATGATTAGATGCAGTAAGAGAGTGTGACGCCCCTTGCTTCAGCTGGATATCTCAGAGGACTTAAAGTGACAGGAAATGGAATAAAAACACTCAATATCTTCTCTGCTCCTGCGTCTCCCAGCACTCTTTTTATTTAGATAAAAGATTTGAAGATTACATTTATTTTCTCTGACACTTTTACACATAAAACCACAGGGGTCATGCTCCAAATGATTGATCTCAGGGGGGTTTGATGGTGTCATTTCCTGTGCAGAGCATTCCACAAGTGCAAAGGGAGAATCTCCTTAGAAAAGTCTGTAAGCCCAAAATTACGGATGGCTCTCAGCTATTTGACTTCTAAAGTCTTTCAAAAAACATTATAATGAAACCACACAGACTATATAATTTTACACACACATACCAATCAGCCATATCATTAAATACCACCTGTCTAATATTGTGTAGATCTCCCTTGTGCCACCAAAACTGCTCAGAGCCATTGAAGCATGGACTCTAAAGGCGTGTTGATGCACTTTAGCAGCAGATCCTTCAAATTACATCTGTTGCAAACGATTATTTAATCTTTTTTTCCATTAATCAATCGACTTTTATTTAGTGGAACCTACTATTATTACAGTAATATGATTTGGCTAGGCCAAGATGGCAGCATGCGTACAGCATGAGGCCCAGCATTTTACCAGATTTAGCAAAATAGTGTTAATCTATCTGCTTTTTTCCTGTGTGTTCGCTCGATTCAGCTTTGCAAAATACTCCTACAGCAGACATACACTTTAGACATTAAACAAGTATGCACCAACAGTTTTGGACTCTCTGTTCAACTCTGATGAACTACCTTCAGTGTTAGAAAGGACACCACGGAGCTGCAGACACTTACTCCGACTGGAAGAACCCAGCGTCGGCACCTAGGGAGGAGGTCTGGGTGCTAAGAAAATAATCGAATCACTTTAATCACTGTCTGTCAATGCATCTTTACTTAAAATACAGCACTGAGTTTGATGACATAAGTAAAAGGCTATATGACGTTAATACATGTCTATTTCAGGCAAGTTAGGATAAGCAGTTGGTAATACAGCATCGTCTAAGTGAGTGAGTCACTCGTACGTGACAATGAGCCTGAGTGAACAGAAACTATAGTCTTATATGGCCGGACTGAAAACAGCTTTAGACGATCCTTAACGTTAACAAATAAACCAACTAGTGCAGCGTGACAATACTACTTACATCTAAATATGTCAGTGTTTGGTAATCTAACATTCCTGGGCGCGAGAGGGACAAAAAGTTAACAGAACTTACGGTGTTTTGATGCTAGCTTCACACACGGCTCCAGGTTGTTTTCCTCTCAAATGTTCATGCATAGCCGTCATACTGCTGTTTTAAGCTGTGATAAGCTAAGTGCATCTTACACAGTCAAACTACCTTAGTCTTGAAAAAAATATTCCCACACTTTAGACCATGTGCAAGCTTTTTTTGCTGTTAGCTGCTCCAGTGTATCCGTACATGCGCTGTTACTGGATGCAGCCATGTGTTATTTATTATTATTCGATGCGTCTACACAGATTATTTACTTGGACGAATTTATGTAATCGGCCACATTGACGCGTTGTTGCAGCTCTACTTCAAATCCTGTAAGTTTAAAGATGGACCCTCAATGGATCGGACTAGTTTTTCCAGGACATCCTATAGATGCTTGATCAGAATTTGGAGGCCAATTCAACACCTTGAATTATGTGTCATGTTCCTCAACCATTCCTGAACAGTGCAGCAGGACACATTATCCTGCTAAAAGTGGCCACTGCTATTAAAGAACACCACTGCCATGAAGAAGTGCACTTGTAAAAGTTACATCCCCATGAATGTCAAGATACCCAAGGTTTCCCAGCAGAAAATTACCAAGAGCATCACACTGTGTCCACCAGCTTGCCTTCTTCCCATAGTGCATTCTGGTGCCTTTTCTCCCCAGGTAAATGACTCACACACCCAGGAGTCCACACAATGTAAAAGAAAATGTAATTCATTAGACCAGGACGCCTTCTTCAACGGCTTCTTGTTCGATACTCATGTGCCCGTTCTACATGCTTTTGTCAGTGCACATGCTATGCAGTCCCATAAACCAGTAAGCTGTGATGCCCTGTGTGTTCAGACAGCTTTCGCTCAGAGCCACCATCAACTTTTTCAGCAATATTTGTTACAGTAGCTCTTTTGAGGCATCATACCAGATCTGCTAGCCTTCCTTACCACAAACATCAATGAGCCTTGGGCACTCGTGACCATGTTGCCAGTTTATTGGTAGTCTTTCCTTGGACCACTTTAACTGGGTACTAACCACTGCTTTCTGGGAAAACCCAACAAGACCAGCTCCTGGTTTGGAGATGCTCTGACATCTTTAAGTCTTCACTGTTTGGTCCTTTTCAAAGTCGCTTAGATCCTTTTGTATGCCCATTTCTCCAGTTTCCAACACATCAGTTTCAATGATCATTCACGTGCTGTCTAATATATACAACCCCTTGACAGGTTAAATTGTGAAAAGATAATGAATGTTAATCACTTCACCTGTCATTGGTTTTAATGTTGTTGATGATCAGTGTAAAGGTATGTCTGAGCCTATTACCTGTGAAAACCTTTCCTCACTACCTGTCTCTTCATTCCACTTGTCCTCACATTCTGGATGTTTTGCTTCACAATCCAATGAGCTGCAGTGGGTTTTTTTAAAGTGAGAAACTGCTTTAAAAGGTCAAAATGACACATACAGACAAAGGCACTAAACAGCTGTCTCAGGAGGGGCACATGAGTCTGTATAAATTACCAGATTGGAGGCAGTTTTCCAAGATACAGTGTGGTATGACACAATTCCCATGCATTGTTACATGAGTCCGACAACTGCCACTTAAGTCAGACAACGCTAGCTAGCAAGAATCACTGTCTGCGACTCCACAAGCACTATCGTGTCCAAGCTTCAAATCTACTTTCATGGTTCTTTTGTGTAATGGGAAATGGACAAAGGCAATTGGGTAAAATGAGTTCTGGGTCTGGAATAGCAATACTGTAGCATAGCACACTGCTTTGTGAAAAACCTCAATGGATTACTTATATAGCTCTTGTGTTGTTCTACACGGCTCAGTTTAACTGATCCAGTAGCTGCTCTCACATCTTTAATTTCCTCTGCCTTTATTCTGTGTGAAATATTGACACTGCAGGGGTGGTACCAATCATTTGGGAAGCTCCGTTTAGTGCACTGAATCAGCACTTATCTGACTTTTTTTGGTCTACTGGAGAGTTTCCTTTTCCTTCTACACAAGAGAGAACACATCCACATGAAGGCAAAGACAGAAGGAAACAAAAAAATTTTAACAGTATACATGGGCATCATAACTGCATGAAGAGCCTAACCAAACTTTGTGAAAGTTTGTAAGTTAATGCTGCTTGGGTTTCTTTCATTGAAGTAAATCACTTTTAGACATGTTAAACTCACTAAAGTACTAATTAACATGCTAGTTATGAATATACATAACAGAATAGCAGAAAAAAATAAGATAATACACCCACTGTCCCTTTAATTAGATACCATACCCAGTGCTACCTATAGGTTCACTTCATATATACAGTATACAACTAATGACTCCACATAATAGCCCACCTGTCAATGCATAATTAATCAGCCCCACTACCCCAACCCCATTCCTCACTGGTTTGTGACAATAGGATTTCTGTTCACCAGATATTATTTGTATGGTATACCAATCTCAGCACAGTGACAGGGTAGTGGAATGTTATTGTATGGAGCTGGTACATATGGTACAAAACACAAAAAGAAGGCTGCCAGAGTTTTACACACATCAGTGTCATTGTTAAATTGAGACCTCCCACAAAGATTCAGATAGCTTTGGGGACAGAAACTGACCAATGCCAGGGGAAAAAGAGCAGCTTGTTTGGGGCCATGAGTACCACTGAGCAGGATGACTAACGGTGGAGCTACAAGGGAGGGAGGAAGGGAGCTAGGGAGGGAGGGAGGTAGGAAGGAAGGGAGGGAGGGAGGGAAGGAGGGGTTTCTTAATACGTGCCCATTGAGTGTAAAGAAAAACATGAGTTTTCACATAAAATACCTCATTCCTCAAGACCAAAATGGACTGAAAAAATTATCTTAAAATTCCACCTCCATTTTTTGCAAGTAAAAAAATGGCAAAGATAATTGCCACTTTCGCCGTGACAAGGGTAGAAAACGTTTCGGCATATACGCAAGCTCCAATTTTGGAGACATCCTATTATTCAACACAGTGGAAAGAAGCAGGAACAGGGGGGAAAAAATCTAATCAGATCTAAACTACAAGGACATATCTGGGCTGTATGCCGGGCACCGGGAGTGACAGATGTGGAGATTTAACTTCGGAGTGCAATTTTGACTGTGGTCAGTATAAGTAACACCAGCTACAGTAAATGCATTTGGAGCCAGAGGTTTTATCTTCACTAGCTCCTAGTCAACTGCAAAAACAAATCAACTGGGCAAGACTGATTTTAACAAAACATTTGTATTTGAAGGCCAAACGCAATCAGGCATGTGGCTGGTTAAGAAACACAGCAGCACATTATTCATATTGATTATTATTCTTACAAAAACCTTTTTCTATCTGGGGTTCTGAATAAGACCGAAGAAAAGTTTCTGACAGCAAGCACAAAATAGTAGATTCCATGAAGGCCAGGTTGAGATAAACATGTAATTGATAAAGTGTATAAAAAAAGGGGGGAAAAATCCAGGAGTGCTCCAGAAGCATGCATGAAGTCTTTGATGAACCATGGCTAACATGATCTTATGAACTCAAAACTGAGCATATAGCTTAAAGCGCTTGGCACACGTGACCCGTTTCAACCACTATCTTCCTCAGGTGGTTGTTAATGCGTCACCATTTCAATGGGCGCCGCGTAAAAAATTCATTTGTAGCTGTGCCGACGGAACCATGTTGGAGATGTAAGAGAAGTCGGAACGATGATGAAAAGTGGATGAGTCATGGCTCAAGGTTGCTCAGTAGTGGGAGAACTCCTTTTGTGTGCATGCCCAGGGTGTAGCTTTTGGAGTCTCTCTGCATTTGTGCTTGGCATTGGAAGCCAGAGGCTAGCCCGAGGCTGCTTTCGGTTGCGGCTATGTGCTAGGAATACGCAACAGCCGAAAACACAGCACTCCTGTTCAAAGAGGCCACGTCTACACATCTACATCTGTGCATTGAACCCCATTAATATTTGAGCACTGTATTTCACAGAGCCCAAAAGCGAGGAGGCCACTTTATGAAAAGCGATCTCTCAGAGCCTCTGATGTACCTCTATCCCCTTAACTTTGTCATACAGTTTGTAAGAAGAAAGAAACATCTTTCCTAGAATAAATATATGAATGAATTAATCGATCATTATTAATCATTAATCATATTTCTGCATGAGTTACGTTCGTTTGCAGTCCATTGTGGATTACTATGATCTGCGTGGAGGAAGTGTGATGAATAATTTTCTCAGTAAAACAAGTCTGACCAATGTGTAACATCGACTCTTCGGGATCATCGACAGCTACATCAATAACTTGGTTCACACACAGCTTGTCATGAGATGAAGTCGGAGAATAAGAAAACACATGAAAGTACTTGTGCATTTATACTGAAACTCAGAGGCAAAGCAACACCAAAATATGTCTGGGAGGTACTAATAAAATGTAGTACTGCAATATTACATTATATAAATACAATGTATTTGAATTAATAGTGTTAACAAGAATATATTTCTGTACATTCTTCTACTGTTCTTAAATCCTTAAAATAATTAACAAACCAATGTTAATTCATTCTATAAAGCTTCTCTTAAAGGGCTCATTTCTTACAATTTTCCTACAATTTATGTTTCCTTGAGGTCAACTTATAATGTTTGTGTGATGTTTTGTATATGAACGTAGTAGGGCGGCACGGTGGTGCAGTGGTTAGCGCTGTTGCCTCACAGTGAGAAGGTTCTCGGTTCGATCCCCGGGTCGGCCACAGGTGCCCTTCTGTGCAGAATTTCCAAGCTCTCCCAGAGATATTAGGCTATTATTTCCAAACAATCCAAAGCATATTGAGAATTGCATGTTAGGCCTAGTAAACAGAAGGCAAAAGTCCTGGCCCAAGTACCAACCTTGGGCAAGGTACTATCCCTCTAAAATCCTCCCCAGAGCTTCTCACAGCTGCCCGTTGCTGCAAGTGTGATGGTGCAGAGGTCACATTTTGTTGTTGTGCACTTTGTGTGTGATTGACAAATAATCACTTTCACTTTTCAAGTCTTCGCAAAAAATCTAATTAAATAGTTTAAAACAAACCACATTGCAACAGGAGCACTGCCATGTCACGTATATTTTAAAGGATGCTCGTTATCTGTCAGATATATTGTTAAAAACATAGATAAAATGGCTAAAAACTGAAATTTATTACCAAATTTAGTCATTATCATTCTTTAGAACCTCTCCAGTTTTCAATGCATAGGTTTAATGACCACTCAAAGAGTATCTGAAAAATCTTTTATGCACAAAGTCCTATTTGACCACAAACAGCAATACACAGTTATTTATTCTATTTATCCTACAGGACTCCCCCTTTGGAAATGCTCTTATTAAAGCTGCTGCTTTACGTATATCATGGCACAAACCCACATGATGTAATCACTGCTGTGTGTAAACGTGTTGTTTTTCCCAATAAAACAGCTGCATGCGAGAGTAAACATGGGTTGGTTTTGTGTCTTGATTGGTGTACTGATTAGTGTAAAGACACATGCTTTAGTCATCCGTTAAGCTCAGAAGCAGTAAACAAGCATGTGGTCTTTGATCGGATTTGAGGAGAACATCAAAAGGATCCAGTGCGGCCGTTATACTCGACACAGCATCTTAAAGAACAGTGGTGAAAGGCAGAACGAAATTACACAAAGCACATGATAGTATCTGAAATGTGTCTCCCCAGGATCCAAACAATTGACATGTTAATAGTCCACCCAGAGATCAACCCCTCCCCCCCCCCCCCGAATAAAGACATATGGGCATATGAATGAGATGATACATAAGCAGATAAATGGATGAATTAAATGCCTTGATGAGTCATCTGCAATTCATCATCTGCTCTTAAATCCTGAAACTCCATTAGCCGCAGCTACTTAATCAAATAACTCAACAGCCCCCGCTGCTTTGTTTTCTTCTTCTTCCATTAATTGCCGCAAGAAGAATGACACCATAGCAAATGAGCAGGGCGTGACGGAGGACACCGTAATGGAGAGAGACGCCGAGGCTCGCAAGCGCTCCACTCTGATAGATGCAAGGGTAATAATAATGTTTACCTCGGTACATAAGGAAACGCTGCAATGGGTGCACAGGTTAATAGCACATTGCTAATCAGTGGCAGTCAATTCTCACTCGTTTCAAATTAGACCACGCAATCTGACTGCAAGTCACCGTGGAAGTTTATAGCAATGATAAAATTCAGCTGACCTCTGAGTCAGTGAGCGAAACGCAGCTTTAAACCTGTGCGATTACCTGTAGAGCTTACTTTGAAATCCCATCTGCAACCACACAGCAATTACCCTTAAGATCACTTTTAAAAGCCTGACCCGATACTGCTCTTTTCATACAGAAATATCCACCTTTCTACACACTGAGGTCAAAGAAGCCAAATTAATTTAGGTTAGAATAATACAGTAACTTAATCACCGCAATGTAAAAACTGGTTTGTCAGACTTTATGCGGTAACAAGCAATTTTATAGGTTTATTTTAAATGAACAAAATGGTATTTTACATCAATTCAAAGCTCAAAATGGGCAGTGGTGGCCTAGTGGTTAGGACATTGCCCCTGTGAACCGAAGGTTGCAGTTTCAAGGCCCAACTCGGGTACCACTGAGGTTCCTTTGAATAAGGTCCAGTCCTGCTACACTGCTCCCCAGGTGCTTCTCATAGCTGCCCACTGCTCCACGTGGGCGCATGTGATGGGTTAAACGTGATGAGGTCACACTTCTTGGTGGTGCACTTTGTGTGTGGTTGAGTGTGTTCATAATGACAAATGAGTCACTTTCAAAGTTGAAATCCCCTTCAAATCAACCTTACACATTTAGCAGTCATGATTTCACCAAAGAAAAATGTCTAAAAAGATTCTCCTGATAATATCTGCCTTGAAATGTCTGTCACTTGAAAAAGATGCTCACACTATTACGGGGGCATCCACAGTGTTTACCATATATTACTAACATACATTACTTAACCTTAATAGATTGGCTGTAAATAACAAAAGTTGCATGTATCCTAAAGGTTACCACTGAATTGAGAGAGTAGCTCAGCAATAGGCATTTCTCTATAGATCTACATGAGAGAGAGAGAGAGAGAGAGAGAGAGACAGAGAGAGAGAGAGAAAGCAAGAGAGATCCACCTACATTATTTGACCCATATACATTTCTTGAAGATAAGAGGGATGAGTAAAAGATTAGAGATTTTTGAATTTTCAAAATGTCATGAAAGTAAAAAAAAAATCAAATAGTAAACTATAGCGACATAATAGTCGATCAGACTGCAAGGAGAAGCGTGAACAGTCCAGTGGAAATGTGCTTTACGCCACTCCATCCAACACTTGGCATTGCGTTTGGTGATGTGTGGCTTGCGTGCAGCTGCTTGGCCATAGAAACACATTTAATGATGTGTGGGACGCAGTTTTTGTGCTGATATTAATGCAAGAGGAAGTTTGAAACTATGCAGTTGTTGAGGCAAAAGAGCATTACTGACATTCACACACCTCAGCACTCAGCAACCCTGTTCTGTTAATTTACATTGTCTGCCATTTCATGGCTGAGTTCCTGTTGTTTGTAAACACTTCCACTTTGCAATAATACTACTTACAGTTGTCTGTGGAATATCAAGCAGGGAAGAAATAAAATTTTTTTTAAAAAAGTATTTTTTGCAAAGGTGGCATCATACCATTGTACCACGCTTGAATTCACTGAGCACTTCAGAAAAACTTATTCTTTTAAAAAATCTTTGTATGCCTGATTGTGTGGCTAGGTGCTTGATTTTAGACACCTGTGGAATGGGGTGTGGCTTAAACACCTGATTTCAACTATTAACAGGTGTGTCCTGAAAGTCTTGCCCAAATAGTGTAGGTACATAAATATATTTCCTTTTGAAAATGTAGATTTTGTTCACTGTTTACTGTTTGAGTAACAGCATTTAGTCGCTATTAAATGTTCTCAAGCCATGGATTCCGTGTTCAATGTAGTCAAGCCACAGGGTTCACAACTGAGATCAAATGTGCTTGAGTTACAGCATTCCAACAGATGTCAGAGGCTAAAGGTGTCGAGCCACAGAAATCCAATGAAGCCACAGGATTCCACTGGAGGATAAATGTGCTTGAGCCATGACATTTTAATCAAGGTTAAAAGTGCTGAAGTCATGATATGGAATTCCAAGCAGTTTGAGTGCACATGTGATATAAAGGATTAATGATGAAGAAACAAGGGCTTAACTTTGCAAAAAGCTGGGTACTACACCATACGTTGTAATTACTACGATAGCTGGATATCTCAAGCAACAGAGTGGTTTATTACAGTAACAGCCCAGTGCATAATTTATACATGGGAATAAGAAAAGACTACTGCCCTAGACAGGACATTTATGCAGCTTAGATGAGTGAGCAATTGGCTGATATGCTGAAAAAGGCGGTTGCTAAATGGAAATGTCAGCATTCCTGCCACAAGCGTTAATGCAAGAAACATTGGATTTTCGTCTCGCGCTAGTAACAACTATGTAAAAAAGGATCTCTTTTAGAAGATCTCTTTTTGAAAATACTTGCACAACCCTTACTCTAACCTTACAATAAAATTATTTTAATTAAAAAAATCTCCCTAGCAGGTGCATGTGCAAAATAAGTCTATTACCATACCAGTTAGGGACACCTAATTTGAGGGAAACTGTAAAAAATGAGGAATTTTAGATGTGCTCCGAACAGATTATGAAGAGAGCTGTAGGTGTTTCCATAATAACTGCGATAGCTGTGCAGCATTAACAATGTAGTTCTATAATTAACACCTATATTTTCTCTTATTTTACAAAAGGCAATCAAAGCTCACGACAGATCCATTTTTTTTCTGTTTTTTGGCTTATAGTAATGAAATCCACCTTATAATTATTGCATAAAAGTAATTATTACTGAATAAAATTACAGCAATTACTAACATAACCAGTCATTTTAAACCTTTAAATGATGAGTGCATATGAAAAGGAAATGGAAGTTGCCAAGATATATGTGAAATCCAAATGCAATATACTCCCGTGTATTCTCTGTACATTACTTGATTTGTATGAGCAGCGAGGAAAAAGTGCACCTGTGCTTTCTGAGTCTTAAACAATCATTAGAGGGAGCAGGTACATCTCACACAGTAATTCTTAGACCACAGTCTCTGGGGCGGATTTCAGAATCAGTTCAAGGGTGGTATGAATGAGGACAAGACAGATGGGACTAACGCATTAATAAAAACAAAGGAGCACACGGTGCTAGAATAATGGTGATTAAGATCGTTTCATTCCAACAAACCTATGATTAAAAATAAGAAAAACTGTTTTGTTCTTCACAGAATCAATCAGAGGTCCTGTGTATAATGTTTACATTTCTTTAATAAGCACTAAATGACATTAATGACCACACTGATAAAAAAACTGCACACAATACCATTACATCATTCATACTAAAGCAAAAATTAAAGAGTGATAGTGATCAGTAGTAGCTACTACCACCGAGCACAGAAACATGGCAAGGAACTAACCTCAGCATGTACAGCTTAGGTACATATATATATTTGTTTTCTCCCTCTCCCTGAGTGCCTTCCACATTTCTCTGCTGCTTCTCCAAAGAAGATCCACTAGAATGGAACTTCTCCTTTAACATGGCCTTCATGCTGAGGGCTGGCCTCCTCTTCCTTACACAAAAAAGGCCATAAAAATGCCAGACATGTGCACTCTCTTCTGGGCAAAGAAAAGTCAACAAGGACCTTTATCTCCCCAGGTCAAACAAATGCAATCTAAGGCCACCTTCTTATTTCATGAGCAAAACAAACCTCAACTTAGGGCCCTCATTAGACACCAATTTCAAACTGGCATGTTTAATACTAGGAAAGAGGTCGAGTTTGCATATTTAACTTGCAGATAACAAAAAAAAACACATCAGCATATCAAAGTTTCAAATAAACCGAGTGGGAGGTGTAGATCCTAAGTACAATCACAGAACATCTCTTGAGTGGTAGTGCTTGGGGATGCATAACTGTATATACACATGGATACGCGCAGAAATTCGTCAGAATACGCAGACGATGGAGAATGAATAATTGATGAAAGGGTATTAATGCCTTAGACTTGAACTCAAGACGTAGTCCTTCTTGACGATGCCCACCAAAAACTCACTGAATAATTCAAACTTCAACTCTTTCTGTTCCTCACACGCTCACTTAAAATAGTGTGGAATACGATCTGTCACTGCAAACTTTCCATACATTATCTGGCAATAAGCCATGTTCCTGAACACACTCACAATTAAATTATTCATGAAAGGCCAAGTATTGAGACTCATACTTAAGGGTAATTAGAGCTGAAATCTCTATGGCCCTGTCCTAATGTATTCATGCATGCCCTTTCATGTGCCATCTAATAAGCGCCCAGTGCCTCCCTCTAAAAAAAAAAATCTCTTTTATATCCATTCCAACAATGCTTCTAGTGACTTTCTCATTGCATCATCATCATCTGCTAATTTTCACAGCAATCCGACACATATCTCTTAAGCATTCATCCTGAAACAATGTTTCTGTGCAACGAATGTGAGTTTTTGTCAAATTTAATAGTACCCCTAGAAAGTCTTACGACCAAAATGTAACTGAAGCATTTTCCCATTTAGATTTCACTGTTTTAAGCTCATCCCACTGGCCATCACTGTCTTCTCATTTTACTGGGGTAAAAAAAATCAGATGATATATTGTACATATTGCAGAGTTGTAGTGAACCTTCCTGATAGAGGATGTATGTTTTTAATGAATTTTTTTTACAGTAAGGAGTTTGGTTAAAGATGTACACTTGAGGACTGTAATTCCAGAAGGTGATAGAATTCTGAGGTTATAAAGCATGTTTGGAAGGCCTGGCAGAAGACCCACTCTTTCATACATTTTTAGAGGTTTTAACCATGTTGTTCCGCTCTTATGGAACTCTCTTCCATGAGACACCCGTAACACTGACACTGTTCCAGTTATTGAATCCCACCTCAAAACACACATCTTTAAGCTTGTGTACACTGTGTGATGCTGCCAAATTTTGTCTGATTTTGAAACTCATTCATTTTCCACTTTTATTGCATATTTTATTTATTTTTATCAACTACTGACCTTTCTGATCAAACAATGTCTTGTCAGTTACCCCTGTTTTTATTATGTGCTGCAAGGACCCCGAAAAACTTGAAAGGTGCCTACAAATAAAAGGTGTTATTATTATTATTATCATTATTATCATTATTATTATTATTATTATTATTATTATTATTATTATCTAAACACAACGTAACTGCCTGGAGTTCTTGTTTTGCTTAGAGTGAGAACTTCCTCCCTGTTAGGTTAGGTGGTGATCTTTGATGCTTGAAGGATACATGTGAGCGATTTTGCCAAAAAGTTAAAATTGGGTCACAGTTTAGAACTTTTAGTAAGATAGTGATCCAAAACATACACGCAAATACACACAAAAATAGCTGACTGACTGCAGAATCAAGCTTTTGACATTCAAGCCCCACCCTGACTTAAACCTTGCTGAAAACCTGTGGGGACGAGCTGAAGAGGATAGTCTAAAACAGAAGAAGAAAACCAAGAACCCTGGAGGATCTGGGGTGATTCTGTATTGAGAGGCGGTATTTTTCTGGATGCTGTGGCCTAAAGGTTAGAGAAAGGAGTCTAAGGGGACGCTGGCTCAATTCCCGGAACCAGCAGGAACACCCACGGCATAAGTGCCCTTGAGCAAGGCATCTAACCCCCAACTGCTCCCCGGGAACTGTGGCTGCCCCCTGCTCTGGGTGTGTGTGCCCACTGTGTGTGCTTACTGCTTCAGATGGGTAAAATGCAGAGAATAATTTTCCCTGGGGGGTTAACAAAAGATTATTATTATTATTGTATTATTGGTAACAGATTCCTTACTCTGTACTTTCCTTTACTCTGATCTTATCTCATCAAGCATTTTAGGAGAAGACTCATTGCCTTATGTTGGGACAGAAATGTTTCATAACAATAAACGCTGTGGTGCCAAAATGACTTCAAACAAGATTGAAAGAAAAAAACTTTTGTCAAATGTGTGACAAAATTGCCAGACATTTGGAACTAACTAATTATTACTGTAATCACTGTCTCAGTTGTTGCAATATGAAACTAAAAGTGACTATCTGTCATTGTGAAAACACTCATTGTGCACCACAACAAAATGTGACCTCTGCATTTAAGCCATCCACCTGTGGAGCAGTGGGCAGTTAGCAACCGTGTCTGAGGACGAATGTAGTGTGATGGCACCTTGCTCAGCGGTATCTCAGTACTTGAACCTGCGACCTTTCAATCACATGGGCAAGCCCCCAACCATTACGCGACTACTGCCCTAATACAGCACCATTTTGAGGCATAGCAACTATGCTAGCAAGGCTAAAGTACAGCTTCTGCATGTCTGTAAGCCACATACTGATTTTGCATTTAACAAGTGACATTTATATTCAGACCAGTGTCTACTCTAACACAGAAAAAGGACGGTGCAGAGAACTTGACTGATTTCCACTACTTTTGTGGCATAAATGTGCAGCAGGTTTGTGCTCTTCACACATAATTAAAAAATGACAATGTGTTAAACCTCTATACTATCAACATACACCTAAGGCATTTTCACATGAGCTTTTTTCATCCAGACTGGTGGCTTTGACTAATGATCGGGGTGAAACACAAGGAACATGCAACACATACATCCCACTTCACTGCTCCATGTCTTGGTAGTCGTTTTGGATAAAAGCATCAGCCAAATGAGTAAATGTAAATATAAATGTAAACAAATTGCGAGTAAAACAGGCCAAATTAATCACACAAACAAGCAAGCAAACTAACAAAACCGTCTATCACAATAGAGCTCCCTGAAGCACAACATTTAATAAGCCAGGATTTGCTTTTAATAGCCAGGAAGACATGACAGAAGTGACAGGGATACTATGCTATGTGCACTCCTAGGCATGTTTGCCACTAGGATTGGGCAAACCCATAGCAGTAGATATAGAGCTCACTCAGTACACAACAATATTTTTTGATCCCAGGAGCAACTACGACCTGGAGAAGTACAAACAGATCAGAGAATCCCTCTATGCCGTGTCCTCAGGCTTTCTCATGTCCAAACATGCAGCTGGTGTGGGGGATGCCTCAGTTTCAGGGTGCTATTACACAGGCTCATTTCCTTGCTTTATAGCCTAAGAACTGCGGTGTAGATCTGATATTACAGACACAGCATAGATACTTATAACATTTAAACTACACTACATAGACAGATCCTGTGATGTATTTTTGAAAGGCTGTACTGTACGTTTGCCATAAGCACCAACAACTTCAGTCAGTAAATGTGACCGAGATGTTTAACATTCTTTATGCATCCGGATGTTTTCTGACTATCAAATACATGAATTCAAAACTTTATGACTCGAGAGCAACCGTGACTTTAGGTCATTTGTGTGGGCTTATGCAGGCATCAATTATCACCATCTTCAGACTAATTTAACATAAAGTTCATTCCCCTTTCAGAGCGAAATGATCTGTTTTCATTCTTTATGTTCCCAAACAGTGTCCTTATGAGCCAGATGGCTGGGGCGAAAAGATTCAATTCATAGCAAAGTTCATCGTATTAAAATCTTACATTCAGCAAACACACTGGCACAACCAAGTCTGTGTCAGAAAAACTGGATCTGACATTTTGAAAACATATTACTAAAAGCTTGTATCTTTGAAAGGAGCATTGGAAAACCAAAGTAAATACAGATTTTTAGCAATATCATAGTTATTACATTTATCAAATTCATCTCTTTAATCCTCCATTAAGCAGACATTTGGTAGGGCAGGCTAAACACTAAGCAAACACTAGAAAAGTATTACAAACATAAAGATCAAGACATTCCATTGTTACACCGATTTAAACGCTGCTTTTTTTTGCCATGTTAGCAATGCAAAATATGTCACCAGGCTTCCAAGGAAAAATATATTGGCTGATCCTGGAATAAAGACAGGTTGGTTGGTGGCTTCATAAGTCTAGACAGACGCTGAATGTTTGTCTCTTCTGCATTTGTCACAATAGGAACTGTTACGCAATATGATGCCTCTTGTTCCTTATCAAAACTATGTCCCATGTAAGACATTGACACTTCTTTACTAGTCTGGCTCTATATTGTCTGCTTCCATTGAAAAAGACTTATTTTAGGATGATACCGGTGTTCAGTTGCCTCTGCGGAGGTAATGCCAGCATCACTTCTGAGACTGATACAAAATAAAACGGTGAAAGAAGAAAATATCTTGAGTGGATTACAGCCCTTTCATCTTTATTCTTCACAACATTGGTGCATCTGTCACTAGTGCTGAGTGACACTAGAATCACTCAGAGCCTCTGGTCTGATCTTCTTACTGCATGCCATGCAGCACGTATTACTATTAAAATGATTAATATGTAGTATTAAGCTAATATGGAGGATTCACATTACTAAGTGTTATTCCGATGTAGTGCCTACCTCAAATAGATGATTTTTACTATAAAGTACATTTACATCTAGTATTGAGCTCACATTAAGGCAGATCAGCAGTGTGAACTGAGCAAGGTGTGGTCTGTTACAAAGGTGCTATAAAGAACTTATGAAAGTTTCACAAAAGATGTATAATAGTCGTTAGGACATTGCCCTTGTGAACTGAAGGTCGCAGCTTCAAGTTCCAATCCAGGCACCACTAAGGTACTCTCCAGCAAGGTACCGTCCTGCTACACTGCTACTCGGGCGCTGTTGATAGCTGCCCGCTGCTCCACGTGTGCACGTGTGATGGGCTAAATGCAAGGTCACATTTCGTTGTGGTGCTTGGGTGTGTTCACAATGACAAATAGTCACTGTCACATATAAAAAGCCATTGTTCTTGGGTTCGAATACCACTGTGAAACTTGAATTAAACTAAAATAAATTAAATGGACCTGAAATTAATTTGAATTGCAGTAAACTTAACTGAATTAAACTGGACTGAACCGAAGTGAACTGAAGTGAACCAAATACAAATAAATTGAATTATTCGAAAGTTAAACTAGGGCTGTCCTGATCTGATCCACAGCATACATATTGGGCCCCAAACACTTACAGTGAGGAGAGAAATGTCAGATCCAATAGACTCAGAGCATCAAGTGACAGAGACAGCAGTAGCCAATTCATCATTACATGGAGTAAATGATTCTATTTACATAAGGAAAACTGAAATAGCATTCTTTTAAAAATCTTTTTGTAATGTCCAGATTTACTTTCTTTAGGCAAGGCTGAAGTTAACTTTTCAGTCCTGGCTCCCCAGTGATAGAATGAGCTTCCTCTTGCCATCAGAACTGCTGAGTCCCTTGCTGTCTTTAACCGAGGACTCAAAACCCACCTCTTCAAGGAGTATCTAGGAAACTAACTAGCCTCATAATTATTGTTTATTGTCTATTTATTGTTCATTGTTTACTCTGTCTTTTGGGTTTACAGGGCTGGCAGGGTTTGTTATGATGGGTAACTTAGCTAGTGGTTTCTAGCACTGTTGACCCAGCGTTAACATCCTTATGATCATTACACTGAACTTGAACTTAGACTAGTATTTCAGTAGGTTGATGGGTTTAGCTTTACAAAGGAGCAGACATGGACTACAAAGCACTGTTGTTTGTCGCTCTGGATAAGAGCGTCTGCTAAATATTGTAAATGTATAACTGTACATGCTTCCAAATTTTCTGAGTTTCTATGGTTTCTCCTAATGTCTGAATGTGACTTAATTTTCTGGCTGATGTAATTCACTGGTGTAAATAAAGTCCCACTTCTGTTTGCAGACGCATTTTAAAATAAATGTAAGCACTTAAAATAATAGTAAGCTACAAATATTGATGACTGACTACTGTAACCTCCCATTTTCATAAAACAGTCAGCCTTCTTGTGTAAATCTTTAAAGAGACCTTGATTCAGTTGCAGCATACGCTGTCTAACACAGCGTGCTGTGTGCATGCATGCATGTAGAGATGTAGGATATTACACCTCTACCAGAGATTAACTGTCACATTAAAACCGTAAACGTGCCACATTAATACAGTAGCTTTCTTTTCCTCACATATACATTTTTATAAGCTCTGGGGTAGCGAGCAGAACCGAGTGGAGCGCTGGAATTTCTTTTTCAATTTCAGATTCTCATGCCACAAACTGAAATCAAGTCAGTGCACTCCTGTTTTCCCCACCCCCTGCCTTGAATAAACTACCTTTAATCCACTGAGTAATGCAAAGAGGTGGTCGTACAAAAAGCTTATGGTGTTCCAAAATATGCTTTATGTTGATCCACTTATAAACTAAGCAGATTAAAAACCATGGTAATTATATTCACCCACTACTCCACAGAAGGCTAATTATACCTCGTTAAGCATTTTTCACTATTCTTATGTATATTAAGAATACTGAATGCAATACTTAAATACCTACATCCTGAACGGCTTCGACCACTTTCTGTGATTTTGACTATACTGGTACAACACATATTTTCAAGTTTTACTTTTAAATTGCATGCAGTATTATTATCTATATGGCCACATGACATGACACTGGAACAGAATGTCTTCCCTTCCACTGCAGAAATGAAAAGCTTTTATTCCACAGCTGTCACAGGAGCACAGACCACATGCAAACCTACTGCCATTCTGATGGCCCACTGCAGCGCAAATAAAAATAGACCATAACATTCATTAAACCGGGAGGACCCTGAACACTAGGCACACTCTGTAGATCAGGGGCTGTGGTCTGATTCCTCAAATCTTACATGCTTGTCAGATTTTATTCAGTGCTCCATGTAAACGCTCACTCAAACAAAGGTTAAGAGTCTACATCGCATTTTCATCTCACAAGTACATGGTACATGCTTATTGTTACAAGTGATGGGCCATGGTTGTCAAATATTCAAATAAGCATTCATTTATAAATGTTAGGTTTATGCTTCTATTGTCTTGTCTTATAAATACATAATTTCCTTTGTTTTTAGTGGCCACTGCTAGTAGTATGATACTACTGCCAGACATTGCCTTTGCAAACTGAAGGTTGCAGGTTCCAAGTCCCAGCCTGGGCACCAAGGTCCTGCTACACTGCTCCCTGGGCACTGTTGATAGCTGCCCCGCTGCTCCACAGGTGATGGGTTTAATACAGAGGTCACATTTCGTTGTGGTCACTCCGTACAATAAAAGACAAGAAAGTGTTTCTACATTTATTTTACATTATTTTATTGAAAAATATTTAAATATTAGTTTCATGCAACCAAAAACTATTGAGATATCATATATTTTTCAAAAAGTGGATTAAACGGTTGAACTACCCATGTTTTGTGTTGACCTTAAAGGTAAAATTATACTTGTAAAGTTTTAAATAATCTTTTATTACCATAAGCACTGCAACTAAGCCTGTTATCTAAACTCCAAGATGGCAACAAGATCTATACAGTACAAAAGTGATACATTCTTGAAAGTATGCCATAATGTTTCCAGTGCTGGAGCCATGCTGCATCATACGCTTCACTTTTACACTTTTCATTTATTTCTTACACTTTAGTTGAAGTCTCCACATCGCCGACACAGCTTATGCTTTGCTGAAGAGCTAGAAATGTACTGTTCTTATACCATCATTAAGCTGTTTGTGCACATCACCAATATATGACCTACATCACTTCACTGTATGTTGTGTTGTGCTTTAAGCAGTTTTGTGATATTTCAGCTTACATTTGTTACAGAATTCAGTTGCATTTATTGTTTTTTTCAGACTACTGACCAAGCATTATCTGCTGCCTTTGGCCCAATACCGATACTGAATCCACACTATCAATAACTATAAATGATGAGTCTAACTTACATTACAGCTGTTCTGTACCACATAGCCTTTTTTGCTGTGCTCCTGGCAACAAAGAACAAATAAACCGGTCTGTGTTATTGAGTATTGATAGCCCAGGAATAAATCCTCTGCTAAGTATCAAAGAGCAAGTGGCAAAATCAGTAGAGCATGATCAAATGTAATTTCTGCTGTTAGAGCATTAATGTAACAGTCAGCATGTTTTCATTTCTTCAAATTCACTATTGATAACATTTCAAATATGTGAACCGCACGACATTCCCTGTAGACACTGCGTTTGTCTTGTAACCGATCCAGCTGCTCAGACCAAAACCCCGACCTTCATCGTTATAAAAGGATCTGCAAAAACTGCTCAAAAATCAGCTGCAAAGGACAGCTTTTACCACCACATCTCAGCGCATTAGCCCAGAGGATGAAGGCCGGCTTGGGTGCAATAGAAATAATGCTTCATCTACAATGGGAAACGTACTGTGCAGGAAGCGGCTGAGCAGCAGGGCTACACCAGCAGCCCTGAATCCAGCTGACTGCACATCTAGGCGCTCATACACTGGGGCTTTAACCCCCCCTACTTTATCACTGATCCTGGGCCATTCCAGTTCATAAGACTTTAGTTGCCTGAAGTGATTCATTACTTCTCTCTTGTTCACACACACAAGCACAGCTGAATGAACACACACAAATAATCCACTGTGTCATATTCCTATGGTTTAATTTTTAATATATATTCCAGTATTATTAATTTGCCGTCCTCCTACTACAGTAAAAATTATTAATATGTTTATGCCAAAGCTGGGTTATAACAATAATGAACTATTTTTATTTTTACTTTTATAAATGTGCAACGCCATTTCAGTGACAAATGGTAGGGCGAAAGAAAACTTTCTTTGTAACGAGAGAGCAGAGTGAATACAATATTTCACATTGCTGCCAAGTGCCCTAGCTCAGCATGCTTATGTCAAGGACCATTGTTTCATCCCTTTAAATCGCCATTGGAGTTTCCTCAGTAAATACAAATACAATGAGCCTACAAATTCTGATACTGAGACCCTCATTACAGGATATTCGAAAATCAAACTTAAATTAAGAACATTTATTTAAGTAGCCCACCTTACAATGAAAAGCAACCAGTCTCAGGTAATTAAGATAAACAGACAATGACAGTCTCTCTTCACCACAGCTAACAGTTACCGTTATTAGTCTAGAACCACACTAACTGATTTTGGCATGTAAACTTTAGTTGGAATATAGCAAGAATAAAGAGAATGTCATCTTACACCAAACCAGATCAGCTCAATCAATGATGTTGAAATCATTCCCTTAAACCCATATGAGTGCGTAATGAATTTGACCTTGATGTTAATCTGGGTATTTCCACAATGCTTTCTATGGCTGGACGATTTGTGGAAAACACTGTATTTATTTTTCTGACCAATTTTATGCCTCTGATTAAACTACTTTTCTATAAACTGAGCCAAGAAGAGCAGCATGTCCACTTTTCTGGTTTGAAGCTTGAATGCAGAGCATAGTGTGTCTGACTGGCAGAACACTACATGGGTGTTTGGTTGCTTCTGATTGCTCTAACCTATCTAACTTATCTGTAGACAGTTCCTTCCTCACATAAAATTAAAGACAACGCTGCTGATAATGTGGTCTTTTACAGCTTTAACAATATGAAACTTGTACTTATTTAATTTGCGATTTTGATCTAAATGAACCTTTCACCCTAATGCTTTCTATGTGCTGCAGACAGCTCACTCATAAATAAAAATGATTTCCTATAGTGAACTGGTGGGAGGCAAATTTATATGTTCATATGTGTGTGGTAATTAGTCCAAGTAATTAGTATGATTAATGGTGATTACTAGATTTCCAAAAAGAAAATGTACTTCAGTTTTACTTCCATGTGTTCCAGATTTCTTGTCCAAAACCATTTGAAACTTCTTGGCCAATGAAATAAACAGCAGTTACATTTTGTTATGTATCAATAATAATATAATTTAATAATTTAAACTACTGGCATACAAGCATAATAATAATAATAATAACTATTTATATAGCACCTTTCATAGATCTAAATGCAGCTTATAGTGCTTTATAGGCAGTGCAAATATAGAATTATAGTCATACAAAAATAATAATAATAAAAAAGAAACAAATCAGAATAATTAAGTAATAATATTTTTTTAAAATGATTAATTACTTAATACCTGTATACAGTGCAATAAAAACAAAAGGCTAAAAAAAAACCAAAAATCCTGTTTTTAACCTTAAAATAAACAAAGAAAAGAAGAGAGGAGACAACACAAGGCACATTCTACATACAGTTCTGGAACAGTTATTATCAATCGATATATGAAGAACTGCTGTTAATATGAGACCATGTCCAGTGATGTAAATAATGATTCTAGCACTGCTGCACTGCACCAATCAAAGCAAAAGCCCGAGTGCAACATTTCACCAGCATTTAGAGTCCTAAACATCCTTAGCATGCTAATGCTCTGAGCCTGTTATTTCTTTATAGACTGACACCTACTGTGGCGCTGGGCACAAATAATAGATCATGAAAATTGGACAGCATCACACATTTAGTGTCAGCCTTTTACTGAATCTCATGTCTTTTTTTGTGAGGGCACACAAAATTGATGATAAGGCAAATAGAGGGCATCACACATAACGAGTTTCAGCTCGTCAGAGAAAAGAAAAAGCTGCATCACATGATATAAACAAAGACAAACTCAACTGAGCCTGTTTGAAATTCTGTGCACACTCAAGAAGTGAGCACACATGCAAACTGGGGTAACTATGAGATTGAAAAATGCAGATATAACATTGAGAGCTGGAGACAAACCTGGGTCCATACATTATAAACATTATAAACTTAATAACCATTCACATTTGCAAGGGCTCAGTAAGCGGCTTCTCTGTACTCTATGCAACACATCACAGCTTTTTACATGTTTCTCCACCTCGTTCTCTCACTGGCTGATGTCTGAATCACTTCAGTTACAATGCTGCAGGGCTGGAGGACTTGAGTTCGCTTTCAGACTCAAGGCGTTTCTTCTATGGTCTCTGACTTGTCTTATCTTCTATTGTCTCAGACTCACCAAATGTCCTAGATGTTCTTGACCAAGTCCAGTTGCATTTAAAAAACATTTTTTGTTTTCCCTCAAGTAACAGGCACTGGTTTAATTATATTTAAACAAAGCTAGAACAGGTATTGACACTGGCCACCTGGAAACCAATCATACGCCTGCCAAAACTCATCTCTGCACACGCTGTGATGTTTCCATGATCATCATTTCATTTTGGCTACAGACACAATGTCAGTGAGCTCAGACATTATAAAATGTGGTTTTACAACCCAAAAATCTCTGAACAGAGCACTAAACAAAAACACAAGGGGACGGTCATTTCGGGAACCTGTAGGACAATGTCCAGTTCTGTGAGAAATCTGCGGAGGAAGCAGAAGCGGTAAGCAGGAGCAAATGTTTATCTAGCTAGCTAAGATAGATAGATTTATGATCTAGGCTGGTGGTTCCCGAACTAGGGGGGGTGCACCTAGGGGGGGCTCAGAGCAATTGCAGGAAGGGTTCAGCAAGCCAAGCGGCATGTTTCGGCTTCGCTAATTCATCAATGGGTATTGAGAAGAGACCACAGTATGTTGTGGGTCTAAAATCTTATGACCTTTTATGTCTTAGTCCTATGACTACTACCCTGTTCACACAGTCGGGTATTTTTGAAAAACTGTAATTTTTTAAATATCATTCTTTTTTAAAAATACCGTCCACATGAGCACGATTGAAAATATCTGTCCACACATTAATGCAAAAAAACAACATCAAACGCTGCCAAAAGCCAAAGCAACATGTGGCACAAGGTGGCTTCTTGTGGAAGCACAAGCTCACTTTCAAAGTTGTCCCACTGACCACTGTTCCAACCGAATCTCGTCCAAAACAAAACTACACACGTTTACATCCACTTGTGTGTTATAATTTTACTGAAAATTAAATTAAGTTTAGGACAGAACTGAAAATAAAAAGGCAACTTTATTAATTACAATTAGCAGAGTCACTCTGCACATTAATTTAATGTTTTTATATATTTTTAATTCATTTAAATTTAGCAACTAACTGTCCTTCCTTTTTTCTGTCCCAGTCATATCTTTGTCTCTATCATTTGGACTTGGTTTTGACTTTGACTCCAGCCTCTCTGACTTGGACTCGACTAGTCCCAGCCAATAATGTTAGGATCTACTGGAAGGCCTCTGATCAGGAGGCTAAAAAAGGACTTGTTTCCTCTTTCACACTACCCGAGCATCCAGTTGTTGCTTCTGACTAAGCAGGTGGGGAAATCAAGGTTAAAATCAGGCTAAGCATGTACAGCATGTATCAGAAAACCACTTTATTCACTGAGCAATTCAGTAGCACAGAAGATCAATTGGTGGAAGACAAATGATATGACTGTAGTTTACAGTGTCTGTCCTAATGTGTGTGGTAATGAGTCAGTAAAACTAAGAAGAAACGCGTAACGTGGGGGACGGAGCAGGGCTGAAACAGGCCAAAGTATATTTCTCATTATGCACTTCTCATTGGTGGCAGGGCTATTACTGTACATGTAGGAGGGAGAGGCTTGACAGATGCCCCTAGGGTGGTATGTACAGTGTGTCAGTATGAAGTGCAGTAATTGTAAAGGGGATGGTTTGGTTCTCTGTGGCTAACGATACACAGCAGAAGGATCATGGAGCCTGGCTCCAGAAGCCGAAAATGGAACAACTGATGCTTATTTTACAAGACAATGCTGGAGATGCAGCAATCACTGTACTGTAAGCAGTGGTGTACTCCTTTGAGACCAAAGACGATTTCATAATGCATGGCTTCCATTATTTCTCCATTTAACCTGTAACCTTAAATAAAGGGCAATTTAAGAATATACTCCGAGGCCTAGAAAAAAAACTACACTGTCTAAAATGGATACATTTTTAGAGCCACAATGATACCAAGTATTCACTTCAATCATAGGGGAATTTCTAATTCTTTATGGTCAAGGCACAAAAAAAAACAAAAACTGGCCATTTGTTCCTTATTCCTCTGCTCTTCTCTTTTAATAATGTGAATCTATTGCACTAAAAATTATTAAATAAACAAACACATTTTTCTTGAGTTTTTTTCTAACTATTTTTGTTCATTTACATGCATGACCTTTTGTATATATATATATATGCATGTCATTTGACATGGGGTGCCCAAACGTTTGCATTTTATTCTTATTTGTCCATTTAAGCTGAACATTTAAGTATAGCCCCAAAGCAGCGGAATTAGCTCACTTCCTAGCTGCTAATGCATACTTAATGTTAGATCGTACTGGCAGGAACAACTGCACTGTTTTAGCAGACATCTGACAACTGCACCTCACTGAGAAAACACACCCAATTCACATACTGTTCACTGCAATATAGACATATGGGTTGATTGCCAGACTAAGAAAAGTCTATATTAGCTCAAATGATTGTGGTCTACTCAAATAATGATGCAATATGTGATAGTAGAGATGTACCTTACAATTCACCTTTTATCATTTTACCTATATACACAGTTTGGCTCTGAATGTTTGCTCACACTCGCTCAGAAACTACTGCCGTGCATACAACAATAAGGGAAGTATTGCACTTTTTATGAAGAGAGGGTAGCACACAGATGCTCCACATGCTGATACATTTCATGCTGCCCAACAGGCACAGACATGTGGCCCAACAGCTCCAGGGGTAGACTTTAATAAGTTAAAATGGAGGCAGAGGTTTAAATGATGTATACAGGCCAGAGAGACATAAATGACCACACTCTTATTAAGTAAACAGAACAAACATACAGTAGTTAGACAGTAGAACTGCAGGCCACCATAGCAAAAATAACCTCACTACATAATCCTTACATAATCTTTTAAAGCTTCTAGCATATGGAGGACATCTTTCAAATCCTTCCAACACTTAAGACCTGTAGGCAGTGGTAAGGACCTTGCCCTTACTTTACTTCCGGCGCCGATGCGAGTGGCAGCCCAACCAGTAGCTCTGTCCTTTTTCTCAAAAAATTTCCCTCGGGATCAATAAAGTATCTGTCTATCAATCTATCTATTTATCTATCTATCTATCTATCTATCTTGTCAACAGAAGTTCGCCCTTGAGCAAGGTACAGCCCCATTACACTGCTCCCTGGGTGCTGTTGATAGCTGCCCACTGATTCACACGTGCACGTGTGAGGGGTTAAATGCAGAGGTCTGATTTCATTGTGGTGCACTTTGTGTGTGGTTGTGTTCACAATGACAAATAGTCCCTTTCAAAATAAAGTACCAATAAAAAAAAAAACAGTAACGCAATAAATAATCCAGTTGTGAGAAACTCTAGAGCACATTAAGCGCAGTCATACTACATTGCTCCATAAGCAACAGCACACATTAAAACCCCATTTCCGTGGCTATGAGAACACGGCTATTCACCCTATAAAAGTTCTTAAAGGTTAAGGATATGTTTGGTTTTTTATAAACTAAGGGCTTTCTGACACATCAGTCAACCCCCTAAGGACCTTGTGACTGGATAGCGATGGTAATTTCAGGTCATTTGAGTGGGCTTATAAGGGGCATCAATAATCATCTTCAATAAAATTGCCATAGTTTTCCAGACCAAATTATATTTACATTCTTAATGCACACCACAACAGGGTCCTTATGAGCCAGATGGCTGGGGTGAAGAGATTACACTCATTACAGTGTGAAAGTTCACCATGTTATTCTCCTACATCCTGTAGTAAACATATTTGAGCAGTTGTTTCAGTGGCAGAAATATTGTTTATAGGAGTACACGCTGCCTTTTTAGAGAAACACCTTGGAAAAAGGGGAAAAAAGATTTGTAGCAATATTTTAATAAGTATTACTAAGTCATTTTTCAAATAATTTATTATTTATAACAATTAAAGCTTATTTCCACACGAAAGAGAGCGAGCGAGAGAGAGAAAACAAGATAATTTGCCACTACAGAAACTACAGGCAAAACACCACATAATTATGGTGATTAAAAAAAAAAACATCACAATGATTCTTTTTCATATTTTCTGTTTAAATATGCATAAATATTCATATAAAAATACGAACTGAGAAAAATGGATTCCATGTATGTATGGGGTTGCTAGTCAAAAGGACATAGGACATTCTATTTAGTTTCTACAGACAATGAGACAATTTAATAATAATAATAATAATAATAATAATGATAATTAAAATGCCCAATAGAAAACCTACAGGAAATAGTGAATAAAATATGCTTTGGTTTAGTGCTCACATGCTAATAATACCCACAATAATCTCAGAAAAGCATAGTGATGTAATTTAATACAAAATGTTGAAATATTGCCCACCCCTAATATATGACTGCATTTCACAGTTTCACAAATTTAAAGCAGAACATCTTCAGTGTGAAACATTAGAACAGTTAAAAGCCTAATTTCCTTTGACGCTGTGAATCATTTCTGTAAAAAAAATGAGATGTTTATGGCTCTTTGGTGCATTAATATCTGGAATGACACACAAAGCTTATCAGAAGGTGGACGGTGAGTCACTATCCAGAGCCAGAGGCAGAGATATATACTGTAGCTGGGCCTCTCGAGGCCTATGGTTGTTTGGCAGTAGTTTAAAGGGAAGATAAAGCTCACAGAGCATCAAACGCCCTGCTGATATGCGGCAGAAAGCTGTGTTCTGATAGAATTCCATGTCCCTCTCATGTGTCACTACACAGAGAGAAACCCACTCCAATCTTGATTCTGTGAGCACTTTTAAGCAGCCCTTCAACCCACAGCTTTTGCTGGTTTCATATAAAGAAGACTTTAACAGACTTGAAATGGTTTCGGATACTTCTCTGTTACAAGGCAATTATGAACATTGGTTCTCTGACAAATCCCATAAAAATGTTCCCGGTAGAGAAGCCATATAAGCAAATGCATTCTGTAACATCTCTATCTAAAACAGTGCAACAAGGCCGCCACACAAGAGAAGGGTTCACCGAAGCGTTCATTAATGAAAAATGCACTGCAACGGAAAACAAAAGCAAGAGCCGTACATGCTAATCAGTTGTTGACATCGAGAGAGCTGATGAGCTTGAGCTTTTGGCTTGTAACTGCATATGTAAACGACAGATGTATAAGCACTTCCTACTGAAGAATTAAGCAGCCTCTTTTTTTCCCAAAGCCTTGAAGAAATTAAACCAATCCAATGAACAATCAATAAGCGAGATCGCTCTGTGGAACTACAGTGACTAAAGACAGTTCTTTTCAGACTCGAAAGTGCCATAATAAGCCACCCGTGGATTTGTACTATAGGCATTCATGTTCAAAAGTTCTCTTTAGAAATAGGGGGAACAAGCAGGAGAATTCACATCCGGTAATTATACGCATCTGCTGGTAATTTGCGGCCTCCAGGGACGGTGAGTATTATAAACATGCAAATAGTGGATTGCTGAACCTCATTCCGCCTGCAAATGCAAATGAACAGGGGATTTTCTTTTATATACGTTTGTTATTTCTTATGTACATATAAATGGGAAGGTCAAGTTTTCACTGTATTGCAGTGTGCTTTGCCACATACCTCTTACCTTTCATTCATAGAGTTCAAACTTCTCTAACATCACACTCCAGTGGTCAGTGTGGACTAACAGCATCATTTAATACAGCTGCAGATTTTCCAAAAAGGTCTATTCACACAGTACAGTCACAGTCTGAAGAGTCTTGACACCTTTACATGCAAAGAGTGCTCACATCAATGAGCTGTTTGCTCGGTCCTCTCAGCTCTAACAATGTGACATAAATCAATACGGAGCAGCCATCTTGATTTTGTTTGCTGACCCTACTCATCTCTCTCACTGGTACATCCCCACAGTCTGTATAAAGAAGGGCTCTCTGAATTTACATTAGTCTCAGCTATTAACACTCCTCTAGGCCTTTTACTTAAACACAGTGAAGAGAGAACAAATGAGTTTTTATAATAAGCAGAATTTATTAATAACCTGACAAAATACTGGTTGAAAAATGAACAGTATTTGCATTTATTCTGCCCTTTACGAGACCTGACTTGCTTATCTACATGCTGTATTAACTAAAACACAATGGGCCCTATTTTGCTCCAGCGGAAAGTGCAATGCAAAGTGTTTTTGCTAGTTTCATCCCAGTGCATTCCTCAATTTCATGCCAGGTGGGCCCATTTCCAAAACAACACATGACTCTCCTGTCGTAGGAGTGGTGCTTTTTAAATGAGGCGAGGCTAGGCAGATTGTCAGCGTGTTGCTATTTTAAGCAAGTGAAATGACATTGAGCTTTTTACCAACAAAAACCAAGTCAGTGGCGTATTATTAAACCATATTAAAGCAGCTCGTTTTACTTACATGTGGGTGCACGATACTAGTTAAGGACACAGATACACGATCAAAGTTCGCACTCAAAAGGCTTAGGTGGGATTGCTATAATGAATGATTTTCACTTTGCATGTGAGCAGATCCTCTTCCTCTCTGAAAATCAATCAAATTTGGTAAATGCACCATTGTAATAGCATTCCGCCATAGCTCATGCATCACCTGACTTTTAACGGTGAGGTGGTGCACCATTCTAAGTGGTTTACTGCATGTTAAAAGACACCTCTTAATAATTAAGAGAGTTAGGATAACCTTTTAGCTCCTTGCGCTGGCACTAAGCCTGATTTTTCTGCCATGATCATTAAAGTTAGCTTCACCGCACACTTTAGCCTTTGCATTAGATCATGAAATTCCAACGTATCTTCTATATCTAAACTAAACAAATATTTTTCATTCTTATGTAGGTGAATTCAACAGATTTAATACAACTGATGTAATGTCTAAAAAGTGCAAAGAACAGTGGTGGCGGTTAGACCCAGGAGTCTCAAGGTCCACAAAGACAAATACAGCCCATTAACCATTAAACCTGCACATCTTTTGGTTTTATATACAACACTGATGGTAGCATGTCTAGTGTTAGATCAACACAATTTTGTCATGCATGTAAAATATATATCTGAGGTCAAAATATCATCTCAGAACATGTCACAAGCATCAGACAATGAATTTTTAATTATTTTATATAATTTTATTAAAGTTTTATTATCAAAAATCATTTGATTGGACTCTTAGGTCCTTTTCTGCCACTCTTCTCATTGTGTCAGCAGCCTGTTTGTCCATAATAGGAGCCAGATCTTTTAGCTTTGCTGCCTCTTGTCTTTGGAATTCACTTCCACAAGACTTACGCACTATAAATGAGATGACTGTTTTCAAATCTAGGTTAAAAACACGTCTTTTTAAGCTTGCATATTCTTAAAATTAGTTGCATGTTTGGTCTCTCTCTCTCTCCCTCTCTCTCTCTCCCTCTCCCTCTCCCTTTCTCCCACACTGTTGAGCTACCCTGCTGAGATACCAGTGATCCTGCCCCATTCTGCTATCTAGACCAGCCTGACCCACCCGATACCCTCTTACTGGTTGAGGTTTCTGTGGCTTTAAACACACTCACTCCTGCTGAGGAGCCCATATAAACAGCCCTATCTGCCAAAGAACTGATCTAAAGTCTCACGGCACCTGTACACAAGAAACTGCTGCTGCCCATTTACACTAAGGACTACTATTATTTTATATATATATATATATATATATATATATTTATATTTGCTTTTTGTTTTTTTCCTTTTTCTCCTTTTCTTTTCTCTTGCTTGTTTTTGCTATCCAGTGTCGACCAGAGGAGTATGGGTTTCCCCTTCTGAGCCTTGGTTCCTCCCAAGGTTTCTTCCTACTGCTAGGGAGTTTTTCCTTGCCTGTAAAGCTGATTTGTGACAACGTCGGTAAAAAATGCTATATAAATAAACTTGACTTGATTTATTGAATTCTTATTAATGTGTTTTATTGATTTGTTTTTGTTCATTAATAATACAATTACTGTTTTATTGCTGTAAGGTGCCCCTGAGTGCCTTAACAGGCACCTATAAATTAAATGAATAATAATAATTATTATTGTTATTAATATTATTATTAGTAGTAGTTGTAGTAGTATTAATTTTATATTTTCTGTGGGCTAGTTTACAAAGGCACTGAATTCTTTGGATGTCTGGTTCCTGTCACCACTGCATACAGTTTACTACTATTCAGTTTTTCTACGTGATCATGTTCATTCTGAAGGACTTTGTTGGCATGTTTGGTGGAATTAGGCTGAAACTTTGAAAAATCGGTTGAGTTCCCCTTTAACTGCTTCATTCACAATTACAAATGCAAAGTAAACCACTGAATCACATCAACATTTTTCTTTTTCCTTGATCATGGAACTGTACAGCTCTGCATGACTGATTAAATTAGCCAATTACTGTTCCCTCATATTGAGGTAATCTTGTAATATCACACACCCAGGAGTGATATTGATTTTACTGCAGATTTTAAGCGCGCCTCGACTGCGACTTTTTCTTTATCATTATTACATTTCCAGAAACTTTGTTTTAACAAGGTGAATGTCTCATATTAAACCATTGTTCTCCTGTGATGTGGGGAAAATGAAGATGGATTCTCAAGCCAACTTTTGTCGAAGGTTCAGAGCGCTTCTGCTGTGAGTCGCACTGTTAAGACGTTCGTTGTTTGCCCTTTACAATAACCAAATATCAAAAATAAATTCCTCATATCCAAATGGACGGACACATTATGAGCAAACGTCTTTCAGTTTCTAATTTCACACAGACAGGTGGACTCTTCTTTTCCTTCTTCTTTTTTTAAACTCTATTGAAATATTATATCTGCTTGATCTCACAGAGAAAGGAAAGGTCAGCTCAGAGAGCACAGGAGGTAAATGCTGTTTTTGTAGTAATACAGACATTTTCGCTATCCTCGCTTTTCTCCTCTCAACGCTAGCTCTCCTTTGAAGTCGTGAGATTTCTAAGACACACTACTTATACACACCTTCCGTCTTATCTTACCCTGCTAGGCATGACCGTCACAGTGGAGTGCGGGGAAAACGGAATACAATTGCCATTATCAACACTGCTAGTCAAAGCCAATAACTTTATTCATGCAAAGCCATCATCTTGTCCTTCTCAGATGTGACAGGAAGATTTCCTGAGCAGTGGGGGTCATTTTTCATCACCAGGCAAGGCACTCATTAGCATTCGTGTCTACAAGAGGCTGTACCGAACAGGAAAACATTGGCAGATCCAAGCAGAGCAACACAAGGGAGTGGCAGAGAGGGTATTATTGGCATTACTGGAACTCCCCGTAGGCTCCGCCACCAAATATAATCATCCAGACGTATTTACATTGTGTTGGGTTAGACAAGGACACTGCAGACCTGACAGAAAACGTCAAGCTAAGCGAGTTCTAAAGCTAACAAGGTCACAGAGGAGGGATAGCGCACTCTTATATCCCGTCATGGGGTCTCGTCTTGAGACTTGAGGCAATAAATAGTCCATACTGTTATACTGCTATTGGAGATGGACCATAACGTTGACTTGCAGTTTTAATGGTGCTGGTAGATAAGCAATATATCCATGATCACAATGCATTCCATAAAACAGCAATGTCTGCCAATGTTACCATGCATTTTGCATTTATGTATTTAAACTTTGTGCTCTGTATTCATACATGAGAGTTATCTGCAAAGTAGGTTATACCGTCACTGTCCAATAAAACCGCATCCAAATTATGGTCAAAATACCCACACAATTGAACCAACAAAAACTAAATTGCTAATAAATATTAATAAAAAAAAATGTAACAAAAAATTGCATTCATTTTGTTTATCTCTTTATTTAGGACAGTGAAAAATATGATGGATGCTTTACATTGTTTTTTTAAAAGAGCACTGTTAGAAAAAAAGGGCTACTGCCAACCCAATCCACCCACCACCACCCCAGGGCACAAACAATATAAATGTACCTTTTTCCATAAATAAGTTTTAAAGGTTCACTGCATTCATTGTGTATATATTTATGAGAAATGTGTGTATATTAAAGGTGCATGGTTTCAGCCTGGCATATAGAGCTGTAACAGTCCTTATTCACAGGTCAGTTCTCAGGTTCTGAGTTAAAGTTTAGTTTTGTTTATGGTTTGGCTTGGAATAAAATGAACAAGATTCAAACTTATACAAACTTATAAATACATAAAACAAATACACAGTGTTTATTTTTAAACCAAAGTTTAATGCAAGGTGTGCAAAACACAAATTACAACTATTTTTTAAATTCTTCTTTTACCAGATTGTTGCCCATGTGCACTGCATTAATAAAGTGTCCTGCACTATCCTTTGGGGCTGAAATTGTACCATTTCCATTCAACAACTGCCTCTTTCAACACATCAGCCCACCCAGGTGTGCTTCATAAATGGGTTCTGTCTGGAGAACTAGTCTTTTCTATTTCCCATGTATCAGTCATGTAGTGTGCTGTACCTGTGACAAACCTGTCTGTTGCTCAAGACATCCAGATACCGTAAGTGGAAAGCACTGTGCCGCTTTTACTCAGTCTTGCCTTCATATCAGCCTCACAGACCAAGTAACAAAAACAGCCTGTTTAATACGAGGGGGAAAAGGATAAAGAGGGGTTTGAAAGGGATTGTGTAAAAATGGGCTAGGACTGTTTTGGGGACATATAACCACAAAAAAGTCATAAGAGCACATGCTATCAATAAATCAGAAATAAAACATGTTCTTTAAAGGAAGGGACCAGAGCACAAATCACTTTATTGATGCAACTTAAATATGACCTGATACTGTGATGTTATTAAATATTTGAAAAACTTGATGATAATGAGCTCTGTCACCCAGAGTTACATTCAAGATATAGATAACTATACAATAGGTAGTTCTGACAGCACAGTCTGATTGGTTGAGACGTTTTCTACTTGTGCTGTCATTTAGTCATTTTTTTTTTAAATATTACATTTATTTTGTTTTTATATATTCTATTAATCCCCAGAGGGAAACAATGATCTGCATTTTACACATCCACAGTAGTGAACACTAGCACACACACAGCTGGAGTGGTGGGTATTCATACAGCCATGGCACCCAGGGAACAGCTGGGGGTTAGGAGCCTTGCTCAAGGGGACTTCAGACCCACGCTTGGAACCCACACTTCTCTAACCTTTAGGCTATTTCTGCCCCATTGGTGAGAAATACCACATTATTACTGGTGATAAAAAACACAATAACTATATCACTCCTCTGAAAACCACTTGCTATGTAATGACTCCCTTCACACTGCAACCGACAGTTGGTAATTTACTCTTTTAGCAGATACAGACAGGAAAAAACATTATAATCTCGTCTTCTTTCAGGTTACATTTCTTACTGCTACCCATTTGTACAGATTCTGAAGAACTGCCTCAGTCTGGCAAAAAGGCCTAGGGTCCATCAATATTTAAGCACATCTGATGCAAAATTCTGAGCTTCTTTGCTTTACCTTTTTCTTTATTTTGTAGAACTGTTGCACAAAAGCACTCAAGGTCGTGCGTTATCATGAACAACATCATGGCTGTGATGATCTACAGTACTCGACTTGGGCTCGTGCCTGCAACCGAATCACAGCCCTGATTTTATTCATGATAACACACAACCTCAAGTGACTAAAGCCAACTTCACACATTTCTACCAATTTCAGTGAAGTGAGCTCATCAGCAACGGCCGTCAAAATGACAACATCCAGAGTTTATAAAGAGAGAAATTCTACATTGTGGATGCAAATGTTTTAACACTTTTAAAGAGACTCTGTTTGATTTTATCCACTTTCTTGTAAGCTGTTTATTTCCTAAACATGTACACAACACATCCAATTATCCAACCAAATCATCTGCTATTTAAAAAAGACTAATTGAGGAATCGAGATCAAAATGGGCAAACCTGAGCATGAACCTACTCATGCACTTTTTATTGCCTTAATTCATTTTAAATCTTCACTTTTTCCCTCCTATGTCCATTCAATTTGGTTTTATTCCTAATTGCACTGCTCGCTTTTTTTATGCTTATTTTATCTCTGTAAAGCACACTGAATGACCTCTGTATGATAATGTGCTATAGAAATAAACTTGTCTTGCCTTGAGCCCTAAGTAGTGAGCTAGACCTGTGAGAAGTGTAGAAGTGCATCGTTAGACAAACCTGTAAGATTTAATTTTTGTAAGTGGATTTTATTTAAAAGGGAGACGGCAAATCTCAATCAGCTTTCCTTTAAGAACAAAACTATTATATCAGCAGAAAGCAATTTACACTCTTAAGCATGGTTTCCTCCCCCACAGACATACGGTTTGATTTATGAGTAGACAGTGCTGGTCTATGTGGTGATTTGTAAATACTTCAGGGTAATAGAACAAAATCCATTTCTTGTGAACTTGGCTTGCGTGCCGAGTTAGAATGTGTGTGGATATGACATCTAATAAAACCGTGTCAAGGTATTTTTAGTAGCGCACAAGGGGGCTCAGTTAGAGCCAGGCAGCTCTGTGAAATGATCAGTTTTGTTTTGTGTACTGGAAATGAAAGATGTCAGATACTAACTAATCGCATCACACCAGGACAGGACAGATGTCTCAGACACTTTATTATCCCGTATGTTCTTTTTAAAAAGAGCTTTCAATATTTAGTGGCATTGCTGATAATCCTTCGGCCATCCTGGCAGGGTCCTGACTGATGGCTGATAACAGATCCTGCAGGCCTTTGAGAAGTGACAGAGCCATCAAAGCTCCGTCCCGCTGGAAGCAACTGTAAGCATTTTCTCATGCCTGTCACCCCCTCCTCTCTCTTTTTTTTTTCTCTCTCTCTCTCTCTGTTCCTTTTCATCCCTTCTTTTTCTCATTTTTTCTTCGTACTTTCTTTCTCTCTCCTCTCCCTCTCCCTCCCTTCTCTTCGTCCTTCTCCTCCCTAATTTTCTCATCCCTTTTCTCCTCTTCTCCATTCTCCCTCTCTCCCACCTGCACACATACACCCCATCTGTCATCGCTCTCATGCTCTCCATCCTTTTTTCTCCTCTTCATCCCTTCTTTCTCTCTTCCTCTCTCTCTTTCTTTCATCCCCCCTTTTTCTTATTTTTTCTTATTTCCTCTCTATCTCTCTCTTACCTTCTCTTCCTCCCTCTCCTTACTAATTTTCTCACCCCTTCATCACTTTCTCCAACCCCCCTTTCCCCCTCTATCCCACCTGCCCACAAACACCCTATCTGTCCTCTCTCTATCCCTTTCCTTTCCCCCTCTCTATCTCTTCTCTCTTCCTATCTCCCTCACACCAGACCCCTTTTCCCCCCTCACCATCCCCAACCATTCTTTACCCACCCCTTCTTTCTCTCTCCATCCCTCTTTTTTTCATTACCTGTCCTCTCTTTCCCACTATCCTTTCTCTTCTCCATCTCTCTCTCCCTTTTCATTCCTTCCCTGTCTATCTATCTGTCCTCTCCCTCAATCTCTCTCCACCTTTCTCCTCCCCTCCCATGTTTCCCCCTCCCTCTCCATCACTTTTTTCTCTCACTCTTTCGCCTCTCTCTCTCCTTCCCCCTCCCTCTCTCCCACTCTCTCCCCTCTGTCAATCAAGCGGTGGTAAATAAAGGGGAGGTTATGAGAGGCTTCCTTCTGCAACCCCATCCATCACACAGTCTCTTAATACCTACAGCTGTCACCCCTTCAGAGCAGATCTGCTGCGTGATGTATTTCACCACCAAAGAGAAAATTAGCCACTCTGGATCTGTTTGCTGCCTAAACTTAGCATTCCTGTGGGCCTCTGGGGAAAGCTGTGATGACTGTCAATGAGATGAATTACCATTCAGCTATGCTGGTGATTTTTGTTGTAGGGCCTCTTCAAAACCTAGAGATTAAAGCAGGAGCTCGATGTATTGCTCTGCTGCCTATTGACAAATAAAGCACACCGACTGCAGCGCTGATGGGCGTTCGGTTATCAGCACATGTGCAAATTTCTTGGTTGACGACTAGACGGCTTCAAAATTGCGGCTAATATTTAGGAACAGCTCTGCGGGCTTGTTTGACTGAATTAATGTTTTAAAAATCACAGTGAAATAAACAAGAGACTTTTTTTTCAGCGTCCATATCTAAAGAAAATAAATATTTAACTCCTTCTGCATCACTGCAACGTCAGTAGCCTTGAGCCAACAATGTTATCATTGCTTTGAGATAGTGGTTGGCCAACTTAGTGCTGCTTAGTGAACACAGTGTAAAAGGGGTGAAAACAATGTGTACTGCTAGGCCTACACAAACACACACTCACTCGAATAATTAGTGCTGTAATTAACACAATTGTTTTTAAGCCAAAGGTGACTGATTTGGTTGCACACAAGAGGACTACTGCTGTTATTTGGCAGTTTTCAGATGCAAAATACCTCAAGAACCTTATTTGTAGTGCACTCAGTGAGTGACTTCACATTTAGCTTGTTCATGCAGGAGGGTCAAAAGCCTATTAAAGTAGAACAAGCTAATCACCTTCTCCACAATGAAATGTGTGTGTGTGTGTGTGTGTGCTACTAAATACTTGGGTTGCTTTGCTATTAAAATAGTAATCCTAATTATTAAAGACATTGGCTTCCCACTTTTTCCCACACGTACATCACTGTTCTCCCTTAAACTGCCCCTTATATTGTGTCACTTTGCCTGCACGGTATCATTAGTAGTTGCGCTGAGTCAGGAAGCACCATTAAAACACCCACTACCTTTAATCTGCTTAAACAACACCATCTTTTGATTGAAGTTAGTTTTATAAAGTTTTTTGGACTGTTTTGTAGAGTTAGCTAAAACACGAGTTGTATACCTGCTTGAAAAACTGCCACTGTGAGAATAAATTACACTCTGAGATAAAAACCGGCCAGAAAAGGCTCTGTGTGTTGCCATATAAATAATGCCTTCTTGGGGAGTGGTGGCCTAGTGGTTAGGAATTTGCTCTTGTGAAAAGAAGGTTGCAAGTTCAAGTCCCGACTCGGGTACCACTGAGGTGCGCTTGAGCAAGCTACCGTCCAGCTACTCCCCAGGTGCTTCTCATAACTACCTGCTGCTCCATGTGTGCACGTGTGATGGGTTAAATGCAGAGGTCACATTTCTTTGTGGTGCACTTTGTTTACAAAAAAAGTTACTTTAATAGGACTGAGGTGCTCAAATCCAGTTCTGCAGGGCTGGGGCCAAGCACAGTTTGGTATTCCCCTCCTCAAACCCATTAATCCTGGTAGTTAAGAGGTGAGTTAAACCAGGTGTGTAAATAGGGGAATCAGCAAATTGTTCTAGATACTGAAATTCCATGACTTGATTTGGCGACTCCTGCCGTAGAAGAACCATTATGGGCTTAAGAACCATTCAATAGATGGTTCTTAAAAAAGGACTAGTTTTCAAATGAGCCATGAGTGTGAAGAACCTTAAGTCTTTACAATGTGCAGGTTCTTAAAAAAATACCTACATTATAATTGCTTCATGTGAAGTTTTTTTTTTTTTTTTACCTTTAAAAGGTTCTTTACACCCACATTTCATATGCAAAAATAATTCTCCAGGAAACTTAAATGGTTCTGCCGCTTTGTAGCACTTTTTCCTGTTAAAAGTATATATGATGTTCTTTGTAAAAATCAAATTTCATTTTTAAATACAAATATCATCAACAGTTCTGATGAATTAAGGACCTAATGGGCAATATCTCTGAACCCTATCAGACAATGCCTGTAAATAGACTTTGAACATCAATCTTAAATTAAACAGTCATAATGATGAGTGGATACTTCTGAAATGCTGATGGTCTATCCTGGTGTAAGGAAATAGGCAATTGAGCACCAAATGATGCTGAAGAGTCTTTCTCTAGAGATTTCTTAATTGGCATATGCTGTTTGATGTTCTCACATGTTTACCTTGTCCATGTTTTCGCTGAATGAAAATGACATGCTGCTAGTACTTGGCAGTCTATAATAAACTTGCTAGGTCCTTGTTAAATGTCTTATTTATTTATTAGAGGAATAAAGAAAATTGAAACCTATGCAGAAACACTGTTTGTTGTTTTTTCTTTAAAAACGATAATTATTAGCTTCTCGACATAACTATTCAGCATTACAGGACAAACCTCAGGTAGAAGGGAAAGTGGTGTGATTACTATAATCACCAGTCTATTGTTGTTCACTTTTGTTGGTTGGAATTAAATACTCAAACCTCTTTTGTGCCTCGAGTCTAATGAATCTTATTGCGCACTAGTGGAAATTTACAGCACTTAAATTTGACTTTGCATAGCACTGGTAGCTCCAGCTGGACATTTCTGAAGTCTAACTAAACATTACTCAGAGTGCATAATTTTGTTTTTGCTAAAACATGCTGTTTGTATTACTTCCACATGATGGCTTTTGTCATTATCACAGCAACAGTTCTACCATGAGCTGTTGTACCCACTTTAAAAAGGTGCCACAAAAGATGTTTTTTATGTGCTTCCATAAAAAAAAACTACTGTTGTTTGCCTAAAGAACTATGAGAAGTGAAGAATCTTTTAAAGGTTTGAAGGGTCTTAATCAAATTAAAAACATTTTTAAGTGGAGATTTTTAACCTTTTTGAAATGTTTCTTCATACCCATAACTCACTCACTTACAAACATGGTTTTCATCTTCTATTTTAGTGAACATGTGGTT
>JBBPDA010000105.1:43491340-43505017 GCA_037974385.1 Arnoldichthys spilopterus | reverse complement strand
TTGTTTAGTCTACCTAAATTGGCAGCTGAGCTCAAATATTTAAAAATTTTAATGAAATTTCTGATTTCAGTGCAAATCTTCAGTATAGACAAACAAAGGCCTGTGCAGGTAAAAGAATAATCTAAATTGGGGAAATATGTGTAATATAACCTCATTAAACAGATTAATTGGGTTGTGAGCCTTTGCTTTACCTTATTGTCCAGTACATTTTTTGAAAATACCTTACACTGAAACGTCCTGAAATGTACACTTTAACATGCACTCCAAGAACTGTAACACCTGCCTGCTGCTCTGAGCCCCTTTAACTAGCACAGTCACACTTCTAGGCCAATGTTATTGTCATTCTAGGTACACTAACTGTGGTTTATGTACTGTGGTTTTATGTTAAAACCAGTGTGGGAATCTTAGTGTCTTGCTATGGACTGCATGAAATAAATCAATAAAATGAACAAGGTTTTTAAATTGTAAATTAGTTTTTATAGTCAGTGGGGACTGTAACCTATAATCATCACTGGGCACAGGCTTATTGCTTTCTCCATGTGGACTCGCCTTCAGTGTTTTATCTTACAACTTGGACAAATATGTGAAATCAGAATGCTTGGCTACAATGCTTTTGACACACAATGACACTTTACAGCCTGAGAAATATGTTTCATTGTCACAGCCAACTGTTGTGATGTTAGCTGCACGATTAGAAAAAAGCTGATGTCCCAGAGATATGACGATGGTTCATCAGTTAGACTACATTCATTGTCGTACATGAACCGGCCAGCAAGGTTGATGGACGAAAAAAACTGACCTGACCAGTTTTAACTTTAACAGCGTACTTCACATTAATACCTGATTTATTACGACAGCACTTGCTTGTAAGCTGTTCACAGTGTGCGTGCATGTGTGTGGTTTTTTGCCCTGTAGGTGTGAGTACACAATTAGTAAGCCTTAAAGCCACAACACCCAGAGGCCTGTGGGAAGCTTATTCTGGCTTTGTTCACAATGAATGGCATCATGCGAAACGACGATTTTTCACTGTGAACACACCCCATCACACCTGAGGAGCAGTGAAGCAGGACAGTATGTTGCTCAAGGGTACCTCAGTGGTACCTGGGCCAGGACTTGAACCTGTAACCCTCTGATCAAAAGGCAAATCCTTAACAATTTAGCATTTTTTAAGAGTGTACTGCTTATTGATTCTTCATAGCTATCATCTTCTCAAAGCAACAGCAGGATTTATCAGGTGGCATGTTATGTAAAATCAGAGTGCCGCATTCTAATCACTCATCAATGCATTTGACATACAGCTGAAGCACTGCATTAGCCATTCCGACTATACAATCTGTGACGATCTGTAGCCAGGCTCAGATCTATGGCAGGATGTGCCGTGAAGATATGCCGAGTTTTCCTTCAGTAATTCATGAAGGAATAAAAGCTTAACACCATTTCCTCCATCTGCGGTCCCTCTTGGCAGTGCCCTCAATTTGTTTTGGCTGCCTTGGGAAGTTGTGACAATTGCACACTTCATACTAGGGACGCAGATGACGCGTGATAAAAGCGGAGGCCTAGCAAATTGATTGGCACACGAATCATTTCGGCTATGAAGAGAGATCTGTGGGAAACAAAGCAAAACAAGCGGCACTGGAATAGTAGTTTGTTACACTTTTGTCATCGGTACACTTGCCCACATTGAGGCAATGCGAAATGGAGCAGCTGTTTGTGCAAACTCTCAACACCAATACAGAGAAAACACACACATATGGCCTCCTAGGCTAATGCTTACAGCATCAGAGAAAGAAAGAAACCCAGACACTGCATAACATGCATTTCAGTGTCTGATTACCTAAACTCATCAACAATGAAACCATGCTTCGTTGCTTCCCAGAAGACAATTGTGGATGAGTGAAGTCAGACAAATCTCTAATGGTCATCCATTTGCCTCCAATAATCTCTTAGACACAAATCACCATGCCCCATAGTCATTTCTCTGTTTCTTTAATTAAGTTTCGATCAATGACTGTCACTATGTAAACAGCTCGTACTTGCTCGACATGCAGGAAGTAGTTGCCCATTAGCATCCTCCATTGATTTTAAAGAGCTTAACTTAAAACTGACGGGAAGCTCTGAGCTACTTTAGAGCAGTGCTTTACCAACTATACCCCCCAAGCCGACAAGTACCGGGACTGAGCGAAGAAATCTTTCAATAAAAACATTTAAATTAAAACAGTTCATCACTGTCAGATCAATTTTTGCAAGTTATTTTATTTAGACTTTACTCCCTGCTACCCTTTATGTTGTCCGAACATTTGTTATGACAAATGGGCCAGCTGTAATATCCCAAAACCAGCATCTGAAGTTACACGTTCAAGAGGAAGTGGTACCAGGTCTCGGAGAAAAGTCTATGACTCAGATTCATCATCATTTATACAGATCAGCTTTACCTGAGTTCTGACTATTTACACAGGAAGCTAAAAGTGTTTTCTTGCAAAGTATTGTTTGCCCTGCATTCATCCTGAGAAATTCTCAGTTGTGTTTTTGGACTGCTGGTCGAATTCCGCTTCATTTTTGGACTTTAAATTTTGGATTTGTGATTAAACTTTTTCACTGCACTTGAGCCTCTGTCTGATAGATGACACCAGCAGAATGGAAATAAAATTACTACATAATTGTACATTAAGGTTCAGGACTTTATTTCCCTGTAAAGGCAATTCAGAGACGCCAGGTTTTCAGAATCAATAAGTAATACAGTGGCTATGGGCAATATCTGGAGGCCAGAAATCAGCCTAGGTGCTTTAACTTCTAGACCTTAAGACTTCACTCCCAGTCACGGCTTTTCCTCCCACGGGAAAGTACAGCGTTCTGTTCCTCCACCGCTTTCCAAAAACTGCTTATTAACAGTGCTGAGCACAATTGTTGGTGCCAAGTGAAAAACGCAGCAGAAAATTCCACATGCTAAGAATCATCAGACGGCACCAGCTGGGATCACCATGCATGTCACTTGGGCCCTAGAGCACAGTAACTTCAGCCCTGATGCAAGAGACAGCGCTGCTTTTCAAAAGAGAGGATCAGTGGGGCTTGGAAATAACAGCCGCTTGGGTTTGCTGGGCACAAAGCACTAGACAATCAGAGGAGCACAGCTATCTTCTCCTCACCATGGGCTCATTGCCACACCACTGGTGAATAAGCGGGAGCCAGATTGTCAATCTCCGACACCCTCCTTAGCAGCTCAAGATGGTGCGCGTCTATGCCCAGCATGAGCTCCCACAGGATGTGACTCTGAGTCAGAAATGCTGGTTTAAGATTTTTCTTTTTTTTCCCCTCCCCCATTTAACTGGCTTTATCTCTTTAAATCTTCCCCAGCTCACCCCATTTTTGGGCAGCTTAATCCTTTGTGGGGGATGGATAAAAAATAAACAAAATAAATAAAGTATAATAAACTATAAGCCCATCGTTCTGCTGTATCCATAAAAGTTAATGCTCTGGTGCTGACCTGCGGTCACCCTGGTCACACGAATGTCCCATAAAGCGCTTATATGCTGCAGAGGAAAGACAAAAAAACCACATGGGAATCTGATGTTGGAATATTTTCTGATTGCTCATAGATGGCAGGAGGAATAATCTCCATGACCTGACCTGAGCTGGACTTTGACATGAATAATAAATTCCATCTAAGCAGCATGACTCAGCACCACTGTTTTCACCATCGTTCACTGTGGCACTACTAATGCAGCCCTGCCAGGGCTGTTTGTTTAACATACTGACCATTTCTGAAGGGCTGAAAGGTTGTATTTTAGCCATATTAGAGTCAGTAAAGTGCGTCTCTGTCCGGAAAGGTAGAAGACTGATGTCCAAATGCTCAACTGCAGCAGGAAGCAACGGGAATAAAGCAGCTTTATATGAGTTATAAGATCATGTTTTCTGTTCCTTATTCTTATCTGTTCTCACCAACTGTTGAAGGACAAATACTGCACAGGTGGATTAGGGGTATAGTAAGCATCTCTGCTGTTTGGTGCCCCACTGTTCCACTGGAATCCCACTGGGGTAAAATAGCTTACCTTAGAGTCACGCAATTCACAAAAAATAAAGAGATTATTATTGTTGTTGCTGTTGTTATTATTAAAACAATTAAATAAATGACAATAATAATAACAATAATAATAAATACATGATTGAAAAAAATGCAGTAAAAATAATGAAAATTCCTGTCAACAGCTGATATAACATTAAGTACTATTAAACCCTGAGGACTTTGCTTAAAGGTATGTTAATTAACAGCAGGAAAAAGGCTCCAGGTGATCCCTCATATGAGGAAATTACTTTCTTTCACTGGTTAAAAGTGCATTTCACTTCTGACCCCAATGTTCCAACAACACATGACATAGACAGCAAAGAGTAAACATGGCAAACATGCAATGCAAACACATCTCCCTTTAAAAACATTTAACCTGAACTGAGTGTTTCACAATAAAAGCAGAAGAAGACAAATGGAAGTAGATATGAATTAAACTAAACCATCATCTATGTGGAAGCATCTATCTAATTCCGGATAGTTCGTCTTTGTTCAGGAACCATGAAGTCCATGTAAATGTTGCCAATTTCTAGGGCAGTTACTATGGACCCCGCAACTGGCCCAGGGTACTTGCACCAAACAGTGATTTCTATTAGAAGCATGATGCACCTGCATGTGCAGAGACCTTATCTTAGCAGTTCTCACAAATAAAACCTCATGATAAATGAGGTAACACCACAGTGACCTGGACAATTAACTCATTTCTAAAATCTGTATTTTTTTTGTTTTAAGCACACCAGAGCAAACCAGATAATGCCACGTTATCATTTTTCATTTTGAGAAATAATTAAAAAACAAGTCATTTGAAAATACAAGCTGAGGTTTAAACTGTGGTGAGTTTTCATGGTGAACAGACCAATGGAAATAGTCCAAGATGAAGGATAACATAGAATCCCAGAATAACATTTCACTTCCAAAAAAATGCTAAGAATGTTTCTTTCTTTCTGCTGTGAAGTTACTTTTTGGAAGTACTATATATTTGACAACATTTATACTGGAGCTATACAATTACAACGTCACATATAATCTGTAATTAAAAAAAATGATACAATCCAGATTTGATCCTGTACTAAAGTACTTAAAAAAATATTCACATTTATCCAGCAACTAAATATGTTAAGTTACACCAGATGGTTGGCAAAGGAAAAACCTGGACAAATAAGGGGGAGGCTCAGCATCCAGACAGGTGCGCTGCATGGTAATTAATTTTAAGCTGTGAGCATTTTGCTGGCATGGGTTGGGTCCACTTGTCCCCTGAGAGAGGGGTTACAGCAAATCAATAGAAAGTTCTTCTGACTGATGACCTTTATCTGATGAAACATCTCTATCCTCGTGGGTTAGGTCTCATGCAGGAAGACAATGCTTCCACTCTTAGGGCACAGAGGGTCACTCAATGGTTTTATGAGTATGAAAATGAAGTGATTTGTATGCTCTGGCCTTTGTAGTCACAAAACCTCAACACAGTTAAACACCTACTGAAGATTTTGGACTGACATACAAGGCTGTGCTCTCCACACTCATCATCAAAATACCAATTGAGAAAAATATGTTTTAGAAGATGTTTGTATAATCCAGTTTGTACAGTTTTCTGAGACTTGTGGACAGAGCTGGGCAATATGATGATGTTTAAAACTGTGGTCACAATATGCTTTTCTTCTTGATATCGTTTGTACTATGTTTAATTTTAAGGAGCATCATCAGTCTTGCTTAAGTGAACATATTGTACTGTGGTGTGAAAAAAAAAATTATTTGAACTCATATGGCCCTAGTGGCTCTTTTTCTTTACATATCGTGACGTATATCAGGGAAACTTCTCAAAATATTGTGATATTTTTGCAATATCGCCCAGCCATACTTGTGGACACTATATCTGTATTGAAGCTTGTCTGGTGGTCTACCAAATTACTATGACCTTATGTTGGTTTTCCCATTGATGTGTTATGCATTTGGTTATTTATAATACTGCCTATAAAAAATCCTTATGGCAAATACATGGAATAGCATTTAATATTAAAAAAACACAAAAGACAAAAGTTGTTAATGTGCAAAATGTATTACCTGGAACAAAGCTCCCTTGTACGACCTCTTTGTATGCCCACCATCCCTCGTGGATTTTGGGTGGATTTGGCTGGGCTGTAAGGCACAGAAAAAAGAAAATAGCCATCACTTAATTTCAGACAAACTACACAATTTTATCAAGTCGTTATCTGAGGTGACAACTCTTGTGGGTTTCTCTATGATTATAACGTCCTCAAAGTAAAGTCTGGACAAACACAGGAGCATGGAGAGACAGAGAGAGAGAGCGAGGGAGTGCAAGGGAGAGAGAGAGAGAGAGGAACACACGAAGAACAAACAAATCTGGAATTGAAAATCCACCACTGTTCCTCAGGCATTAGTACGAAAATGAATTCTAGTGCACTGGGTAGACTTGACAAGAAATGGCAGATTAGAATAGGGATGTAGTTTATAATTGAGGTGACTGGGTAAAGAGTCCACTACTAAAGGAGGTCAAACCTGGAATTACAAGGCAAGGTTTTGGGATATTGCATTTTTTTTTACACCTGAACTTCCTGAACTGTGCCACTGAAAAACATGGCTTAATGGCAGGGCCAGAGGTGGCGAGGAAGCCTTTTAATGGAAGTGGAGGTGGGTTAATCCTTCCAGCGAGGACGAGGACTAATGCGAGAGAGCAGTTCAATTTCAAAAGGACAGAGGGGGTGGACACAGGGGCAAAAATGCTACCTCCACTGAGGAAGGATATCTATTGGAAAGCCAGCCAGGGGAAACAGCACTTACCGTGTAAAGAGTACAAAGGATTTCACCATCTTCTTTACTTACATCACTATCAGATATACACACCTTCAAGGTACAGCCATACACAGCTCATTTTTGCAAAGCCATCAGCATCAAAGTATCTGTGTATGTTTTGGGGATATATTGTACTGGGGACCTTACAGAATAACTATCAGCATAATAAGAAAGAGACTAAATTTATGATGGGTGGGGCCAATTTTCTCAGATAAAATCTCAATCTGGAAGTCATAGACATACCAATGACTATATAAAAAAAAGGGGGCAGAGAAGGTCTATAAATCAAGAGGTATCAACTAAATATAGCTCTTTTTGTGAGAAAGGAGGGCAATTACAATTCTTTTAACCCTTGGATTGCCACAAAAAAACCCTCAGCAGCAATATACAAGTTAAAATGGGTGGTAGTACCTGTTATGTGATTCAAATTAAATGCATAGAATGTCTTTAAATATCCGTGCTTAGTGCTGACACATGATAGCAACCCCATAAAGGTGCAAGCAGAAATTAGCATTATCACAGTGGTGGATTTCTGCGAGCGAGATTTGTCAAGATGCCACTTCCTGTAACTTTTGCTGAAAACGGATCTTAATGTACTATTACACTGAGGCTATTACTCTTCTTCCTTTTTGCAATAACTGCATTGATGTAAAATATTATGTGTGAAAGCAATGTACATATGTGCATCAAACAAATTCAAGGCTTTTTTCCAGTGTACAGTCGTCCAATAGATTGCAATACAGTAAATGAGTTTAAAGTGGGAAGCTGCTGTTTTATCCAAATTGCCCTTTCTATTGAATTGTACTCTTTCAATACACACAGTGTAGAAGAAGGGCTTTTGGAAAACTCATCTGCTGTATCCCTCTTTCCATTTATGTAAGCCTGCAGCAAACTTAAACCACAGCACAAGGTAACACCTGCAACTGAAATAGCATTGATTTCACAAGCACCAGATAGACAATGATGAACAACCTCCCTGCCTGTATTACAAGTACAAACATTTTTTATTAAAGAGAATGATATTTGTCTTCTCTATCTCTCAGGTGTTCTGTCAGGAAGTATCTCCAAGCAGGGCCCATGGTGCGAGAGGCAATAACAATTCATCAGGAATGTTCTCCTGAGGGGTTTGGGGCTAATAATGCAGGGGAGCTTTAGAGAAGCTCTGGGACAAGACAAAGACATCAAGCCATCTCTCACTCTGGGGAAAACAAAGTCTCGATACCTGCGGTTTAAAGTCACAATCATTAGTAGGGCTGACACGGTGACGAGATAAAAACTCATACTATCTATTGATCATTTTTGAGACAGCCATACTCACTCTGTCAAGATAATACGTATCTTGTTAAACTATATTTTGAGGAAAGATCAGTGTTTTCTCTCAGTATGCACATGTGTATACATGGGAATGTGCTTGAAAAGACAGAGGGGTTATATTGTCACAGTTATATACACTGCCAGTCAAAACTGTGTTTTTTTGTTTGTTTGTTTTTTTACTATTTTTCACATTCTAGAATAATAAAATTAAAGCTAGGGATGTCCTGATCCAATCCAATATCAGTATTGGGCTGATGCTTGCCCAGAACGGCTGATTGGATATCAGAGAGGAGAAAAAAACCTATCCTATTCTACGATATCCTATGCGATAGTTTTGAATGTCATGGTCAGTGCCAGAAAACATGCACAACCACACTATTCCGGAAGACCACTTCGGTTAGCATTCAGGCTAAACATGCATCCCTAAAAATGCTTCTCCTCAGTTGGCTGATATGTTTTCTGCTTGCTTTGTGTGTGTATGTGTGGTAATGAGTTTTGTACATAGCATCTTATTTGCACATAGCTGATGGGTAGTTGTGTATGTGTTTTGTATATAGTGCTGAAAGCTGCTGTTTCAAATTTGTTTGTATGAACTGTATGAATAAAGTTTCAGTTGTCCATACACACCTGTTTTTGTAAACCATATACTGGAGAAGTATTTATTTGCTCTACATTTGAGAGAGATGTTCCGGCAGCCAAGCTGTGCTAAGATTATTGTTTCGCAAGTATCAGAACTATTGGATCTATCCATTTTTAACTAGAGCTATGCATTTTAAATTCGGGAAGAGATTACCCTGTGTTTTGTTTCGATATATGTATTTATGTATGTATGTTAGTACATATCTATGTATGTATGTATGTGTTTATTAGGGCTGTAAATCACAATTTGATCCAATCTGATTATTTTAGCCTCTGATCTGATACAGCAATGCGATTCAGTTGATTCAGTTTGGTACTGGGGTCTGCAGTCAGTATGTAATATAATAAAATCTCACACAATCTGATACATTTCCATGATCTCACACATGCAAGCAAATTATTAAAGTAACATTTTATTTATTTATTTAAGGTCAAATACAGCAATGTAGCCATAAGCAAAAGCAACTTCAGTACAAGACTGTAATAACTATAAAATAACTATAAAATACATATTTTTACACACACACAAACACACACACAGCCCAAACCCATGTCAGTAGTGCTGTTCTGTGCTAAGAATGATCCACTACCCAATAAATTCCTGCTCACTTGTGCTGATGATATAAGCTGATAATATGGACAATGAGTACGGATACAAGGTAGGCGTACATAATGAAGTGGTTCGACTGGTCGTATGTAGTACTAAAGGGTATAATTTCAGTGGTAGTGTATCTCCACATTGCTTTGATCACACTAAGCTGTTGAACATCTGAGATCAATACAGAAAACTGAATGGAAATAAGACATTGTTGATTTTATTAGTCTAAGCAGACCAGCTAAGTCCTTACCCATTTCCCCACACAGCTTGGCTGCAACCCAGTAAGACTTACTAGCATCAGCAAAATGGAACACCTCAAATATATAATGTGAAAACTCAGTCTCTCTCAAGGGGCATAAGGCACCTGAATAGATATAATGTTGTTAATTCCACCTGCCTCAGGCGAAAAACTGGACAACAACAATTAGCTTAACGTCAGTAGAAGCTAAAGCATCAGCAAAAGCCTATAGTCAGTATGTTATGCAGCAGCTGCATCAAATTCACCCAGTCATTCACCCAATCAGCAACAACCCCACACACCCTGCCACCACAATTAATATTAAGCTGAATCGTTTTTTAGGATCGGTGATAATGGCTGTGTTTAAAAGCCTGGAATGACTTACATCAGACAGGCTGAAATAAAATAATTAAAGATTTAACAAGCTTAAAAAAGATGATTAAAGTGATTGATAATAAGATGATTACAATTATTGAATGCTCGGTCTGATGCTACCTCAATGTTTAATAAATGTAGCGACTTGCTGGCAGCTGGCTTAGCCGTGCATTATTCAGGGGCGTGTAATCAAATGAATAAATGAGAGTGGTTCACAGCACAGAGGTAACAAACCTATTGAATGGCTGCAGAGTGAGGGTCAATAGATCAAAAACTAATTAACACACATTTTCAGATCAACATTCCCAGTGGAAAGCCTATTTATTCTGCATGGCCCTTAATGAAGAATTAGCAGAAACCCAGGAACAAGCATTTCAAAATTCCAAACAAAATATGCTTTGACCAGGAGATGCAGAGTATTGAAAGTGTGTAACTAGTAATAATTAAAATCTAAATGAATAAATAGGGTTACCGCCAATAAAAATTGATTTGTGACCACACACACACACACACACACAGGTCTACAGAAAATAAAACTTTAACAGACCTTAAACAGAATCTTAAATGCAAGCTTAAATCTTACCACAAACATTTTCATTACACCTCTTTATGGTTGGCTTGGTTTTTTATCTTGGTTTCAGTAGGCCTGCATTAGGTTCCTGCATTCTAAGGTTACAAACTCTGAGGTGTGCCTGAATGTTTATGGTGTTTTCTTTTGAAGTTCTCTACCTGCTCTACCCTGCATGGTGCATGACTGAACCTCATAAACATTATTTCAGTATAATAAAATCTACATAGATATGACCTAAAACATCATCAGATATTCGAGCATTTCTTGAAAGTAAAGACAACCCATTTAAACAAATGAGGCTTGGATATTTTTATGGAAAAGGATATTACACAAAAATATAGAAAGCTCACAAACCCTTAAGCAGAACTGTACATTGTACATGGAGAGTCACAAGCTACATGGTCTGAACGTCATGTGCCTGACGATCTTGCATGAACTGCAATTCAAGTCTAAAAATAGGCACAAATAATTCATTCATCATCTGAGCCACCGGGGTGCTGGAGCCTACCCCAGAGCTCACAGGACGAAAGGTGGAGAAGTCCCATGGACAGGTCACCAGACCATCCGAGTTCAGGCACACAGAAAACCACATTCACACAGTTACATCTATGGGCAATTTAGCATGTACATTCACTCTTCTCTCTTCAGTGAACATGTCTTTGGCCTGTGAAAAGAGACCAGACCTCACACAGAAACCAAGGGAGATACACAGAGAAAAGGAATCTCCACATAAAAAGGACCCCAGCTACCCAGCCGTGAATCAGACGTAGGACAGAGGCTGAGTAAATTTTACTGGACTATCACTATTACTGATTAGATGACTAGCTGACCTTGATTGCACAAGCCTACATTTTCTTGGAAATTAAACATAACAATGGAAACTTGTATGGAACATTGGCCTAACGGTTGAGGAAGTGGGCCGGGCCGGTTCAAACCCCAGGACCAGTATGGAAAATATGGGTGGAGTGAATCCACAGCTGAAGTGCCAATGGACAAGGTACTTTAACCCTTATGGTGTGCAGCCCACTGCTATGATGGCATGGTGTCTGTGTCTGTGTATCTTGGTGCTCCTGGCTGCAATCCAATCATTTTTCATTACTGACAAATAGTCACTTTCACTCAGTAGTGGCCTAGGGTTTAGGGCATGTAACCAGATGACTGCAGGTTCAAGCCCCAGCCCAGGCACCACTCAGGTACCCTTGAAAAAGGTACCATCCCATTACGCTGCTTCCTAAGCACTGTTGATAGCTGCCCACTGCTCCACAGGTGGATGGGTTAAATGCAGAGGTCACATTTCGTTATGGTGCACTTTGTGTGATGGGGTGTGTTCACAATGACAAACAATCAGTTTCATTTAGTAGGACATTTACTCTGCAAGCATTTTAAGCATATTCACTTTTAGAGCATTTCAGTTATGTCCCCACACAGTAGTTTCACAAGAAAAACAAAAATGGTGTGTGGTAAATAAACACTTTGCCTGAAAAATAATTGCTAGAGTTGCCCATTAGTATTCATTACAGCACAGAGGCAATGCTGTGGTTCATCCATGCAGTGGGAAAAGAGAAAGCGGCGCAAATGCCGCCCATAAATGAAACTTGACCTTGCCAACAGCTGTGCTTACTGACTTATGAGATAATTATCTCTCACCCGGCCCTGTTTGTGTCACCGTATTATGGATGCAGCTGCACCAGGGTGATGTTTCAGGCCTCATCCCCTCAGGACTCTTTCAATCAAGTCAAAGCATCCTGAACAGCTCTGAGACAGGCAGTGTGCTGTGAGCAGATCGTCCAGATACACTACATCGTTTCTAGTTGGCCCTGAATAGCCCTAAAGCTTACCTTTCAACATGATATGATCAACTCTTAGATCTGTCAGTAGGGGCATCACTTAGGCAAGATTTTTTTTTTTACAACAGGACTGAGGGAGGAGGCACTTTGCATTTGAGAAAAGTGTTATGCATATGTATTTTCAGATTAGTTTTTCTTTATAGGCCTGTTAACTGATGTGTTTCATTAAACCTCACCCCAGGCCTGCAATATATGCATTATTTGGACAACAGACCAGTGACTACAGAATATTCCTTCCTGGTATTGAATGTTCCATGTAATTATTTAAAATATCTACTGCATTGGTAAAAACTATACTATAGCATTTTTAACATGTATTGCTAGGACTTTGGGAATAGTGGAAATATTAGCCTATAAATATTAAAGTAAAAAAAATAACCATGACTTCCTGAAATACGCTATAATCTAATAGTGAGAGGCAGAATTTCACATTCTCCAGACACAATTGCAATTTAAGTGGCCTAACTTACATTTAACATTTAAGATGTATTTTGCATAAATTCACATTCAACGTGCAACTCCATCTCACACATTGCTGAGAAGGGGATGAAAAGCATTATTGCATTTTCAAAACTTAGTTTCGAACTTTAGCTAACACGCTTTGTTCTACAGGCACTGCTGTAGATCTTTATTATTCATGCTACAGCATTACCTTCGAACAGTACACCTCTCCTTTTCACAGATGGGCCTTTATTGGTAAAACAATATCTATGTTTTGGTAAAACAACCCTGATAACAATATAAAAGTCTGTATTGCTGCAACAAGTACAGTCCTACAGTCATTTTTAGCTGCTACTTTAGGTAATAGCCTACATGGAAAAGCAGAACTTGATCTAAAACAAGTAAAAATGAGTAAAATTAACGTTTTGATTATATGACTGTACTTCATTGGAAATCTGTAATGTAATAATAAATATTTTAAGTTTTCCTGCTGATATAGAAACAGAGCCTGATTGACACATCACTTACACTTAAATTTAAAAGTGCCAAAAGGGTTCTTTTATATGATGTATTAGTAGAACCACTTCTGCTTCCCTCAATAACTGTTCAGTGGATGATTCTTTACAGAAGTATTTTTGAGATAAAAATGAGGGTGAAGAACTTTGAAGAACCTCCACATAATGGAATGATACTATAGCAATGAAAAGATTTTCCTAGAATAACAAATTTAAACCAAGCACAACTCATTAACAGAAGCCCTATTGGTACATAATGCACATTATATAT
>JBBPDA010000105.1:43465457-43481533 GCA_037974385.1 Arnoldichthys spilopterus | reverse complement strand
GCTCATCTGATCCAACACGTACCGAGAGAGAGAGAGAGAGAGAGAGAGAGAGAGAGAGAGAGAGAGAGAGAGAGAGAGAGAGAGAGAGAGAAGGGGCGGGAGAGGGGAGAAAGTGTGAATGGGACTTAAGGCAGTGGGAGCGGGGTCGGTGCTTTGCAGGGGAGAGAGAGAGATAGAGATAGAGGGAGAGAGTCCTGCAAAAGAGGTAGAGGGAACGAAAGAGATATAAGGAAATAGAGAGAGAGATTGAGATAGAAAGAGGGAGTTCTGGAAAATATATAGAGGGAATGTGAGAGAGTTGGAGATAGAAAGAGGGAATTCTGGAAAAGAGAACTACAAAAAGAGAGAGAGAGTTCTAAAAAGAGGGAGAGAGAATAAGAGGCAGAACAGAGAGAGGGAGAGAGGTTGTAAAGATATTAGAAGAGAAAAAGAGCTATGCAGGGAGAGGAAGTAAGAGCGAGAGAGTGCTGTGTGATATAACGCAGCTGGGTTGATGCACTTATCGCTGCAGCAGCTAGGGGGCGACCTGGTGTCAGAGCTGCTGAGCCCCACTCAGGGAACTAATGTGCGTGCAGACGGCTCTGCGCTTCTCCACGCTGCCCTGCTGTAGTGGGGCACAGGGATTAACGCAGCCTGGAGAGAGCCAAGAGAACCAAAATCACACTCCCCTCCACTACTGTGTACAAAGCACGTATGAAAGGTAAGTCAGTCGTTTTACTTCTGAAAGAAGTCAGTCCAGCGCTGCAGTGCCAGGGTCTTACCTGGCCCAACTGAGCTGTTAACAAACAACACACCATAAGATACACGTCTGCATAATTCAGTTAAAACTTAAGCAAAGTCTCTCAGAGTGGTTTGGAAGTCTTTCAGGATTGTTTACAACCATGGTGATGAAAATCAAGTGTCTGAAATGTGTAATATCTCTAAAAAAACTCACAGAAACATAAAGGTTATGAATACATTTCCCGATAATGAAGATGATGATAATTTCCATTTATGGCCTAGAATATTAAAATACATGGTAAAAACGTACATGCAGTATCTCAATTTGTACAAGTAGTACATACAAATGCAAGTAAAAACATATATAGTACTGAAATACATATTTGTAGAAGTGACACCCCAAAAATTGTATGTTATCATTGGGGACCAGGCCATTTTAGATTAACTGTTTATGCTGTTAACATGGTAGCCCCTGCTTTCTGTCACCACCATTGAAAAGACATTAGATTTATTAGTCGCACACACAGTTATGCAAGTACAACGTGTAGCAATCTCTGCATTTTACCCATCAGAGAAAGTGAGCACACACACCCGAAGCAATTGGCAGCCAATATTGCAAAGCTGGGAAAACAGTTTGGGGGTTGGGTGCCTTGCACAAAGGCACTTTAGCCTGCTGGCTGTTACCTAGAATCGAACCAGTGACCCTTCGGCCACACACCCAGGTCTCTTGCCGTTAGGCCAAGATTGGCCATGACTTCTCCTGGTGGGTAAGTTTCTCTTCAATGCACTGTTCAATGACAGACTACTCTGATGGATGGCTGGATGGATACTTTATAGAACCTAAGGGAATTTTTAAAATGTTTTTAATGTTCACATCTCGAGGGAGTGAACCATACAGGGAGAAAAAAAATCAGTGGATGTTTAAGATAATGTCATAGTAATGGCAGTAATGTACAGTACAGTGGACTCAGGTATTTACAGGACAGCAAGTGATATGAGCCATGCATGTCATAGGCCCTGAATGATAGACATTTATTTTTGTACAATTGCTCAAAGAATTTATTTTGTGATTATAATGATTATATAGTGGGTGGCGCAGTGGTGCAGTGGTTAGTGCTGTCGCCTAACAGCGAGAAGGTTCTGGGTTCGATCCCCAGGTTGGCCATGAGTGCTCGCATGTGTTTCCTCCCGCTGACCGTAGGTTGATTGGATACTCTAAAATTGTGTGTGTGTGTATGAATGAATGTCTTTTTGTCTGTCTGTCTATGTGTTGCCCTGCAATGGGTTGGCCTCCTGTCCTGGGTGTTACCTGGCTGGGATTGGCTCCAGCATCCCCACGACCCAGAAACGGAGGACAGATGGACGGACGGACGGACGAATATATTGAGCAGCGCAGTGGTTAGACATGTCGTTTCACTGTAAGAAGATCCTGGGTTCGATCCCCAGGTCGGCAAAGGGTGGCTTTCTGTGCGGAGTTTGCAAGCTCTCCCTGTGTTTGTGTGGGGTTTCTTTTAAATATAAATAGGTTTTGAAACAATCCTAAATTTACACAAATTCCCATTTGTAGTTGATAGGCCAAGACATGTTTTGTTGTCTAGATTCTTTAGTTGATCCTAGCTTAGAGTTTAGTACACAGTGACTTACTTTAAAAATGGATGAAATTACACAACATAGAATACTGTGGACAAACATCAGGAGTAGGAGTGCTGATCTAGAATCAGTTTTGGTGATCATAACTGCCATAAAGCCTGAGAAATCTGATCCATGATCACTCTTCCTTACAACTGCTTGTAGTGGTTATGTGTTGTTTATTGTTATAGATCAAAAGAAGTCACACTGTGTCCTTAACCACATTCACAAGTTTGTGCCCCCTTAATGAGGAGCTGGATGCAGCGTGGGTGGGCTGAGATAAATTTTGGTGATGTATTTATGGAAAGCATGGGGATGACTACCTCTGCTTAGTTCGTGTTAGCGGATTTAGCTCACAGCTCCAGCACTGAACTAAAGAAGCAAAATTTGGACCCAAACATGTCTTGGCTGATAGCTTTTCCATGTTTTTAAACTGATGGCTCATAATACCCAGACCATGCTTTAAACAATGACAACAACAGCAGCAATCCAACATGACTCATTCTGTTCTTTGGCTGGAGAACAAGAGTATATATAGTCCAACAGTATAAGTGATCACACTGCCATAGCACAGGTGCATGCAGTGGTTGCATTCACTGTCTAACACAAATGGAACAATAGATAGTAGGTTGGCTGAGAATACAGCCAAAAAGCATTACTCACATTCCCATAATGACACTTCTTCTGTCTCAAGTGGTTAAGATTCAAGATTGAACTAAAATGGTTACCAATGTTGGATGCAAATTTGTTTCATATCATGCTGTTACCTCACAACTGCAATACCTTAGGCAAATTCCTGCCATTTTATTGATAATAGTAGATCTAGGCCATGTGCTCATAAGGCCTTCCATGTCCAGAATACACATTTACGCAAATCCCAGAATAGCACAGTCGAGGCAGGTTTCCAGACACAGTCCAAGTCTTAGACCTCCTTCAGTAGTCATCCCCTATTGAAATTCCTTTGTAGTGTGGGACACTGCTTAAAGGCGAAGATTTGAAAAGCTATAAGATGCCTGCAGATCTACTACAGCTGTGCTTTAGCACTCAAACAGATTTTGAAGCCCATAACCTTTCTGTGTAGCACTTCCATCGTTTTCCCTATTTATCACTACTGTCTGCTATATCTTTCAACTTGTGAGCTTTCATGCCACCTCTTACTTCTTACTGGGGTCACTTTTCGCATGACATTACAGCTTTAACTGAAAGATTCATATTTGGAAAATTCAGTTTATTGTTCACTGTGGTTTAATACAGTGAAGGATATAAAACCAGAGAATGATTATGTGCACTGCAATCGCACATATCTGATCCACAGCCATCCATGGGCTCTGACCTGGTTTGGGGAACGGAAGCGCAAACAAAAATGAACAGTATTGTGCTAGAGATAAAAAATAAAAAACACAAAAATATAAATCACCTTTAATTTTTTCAGAACATACATATTCATTCACTTTACTGTTACTGGTTAATAGCTTTAAGTTTCAGTTCTGTGCTGGCTTCAGTTAACTCATTATTTCATAAATGTCTTTGGATACAGCATGTCTCATTTGACTGATAAATAATTACAGGCTGTCTGATGAATAATTTGGGTAAAGTTGTAAACTACTGATGTACAAACAGTAAAACTCCATAGCCTGTGTGTGTGTTAGCAGGTTCTTATCAACTTAAACTAAACTATTTGGTCCAAACCTAGCATTTAATTGTATAAGGCCTTAATTAATCCTATGTTAAAGGCTTAGATTTTCATGAAAGTGATTTTGGAATGTGTTGTTGAAGTTGGAATGCAAGAACAGAGTGTTAAAAATATTTGCTTTAATCAGAGTATTAAGATGTTAGACCAACATGAGCTGAATCTGGTTTGTCGAGCTGAAAGACTACTACCTACGCAGCTTGTATAACCACTATAGAAAAGCATTTCCAAAAGAACAGGGCACTCTTGTGCAGCTTGCACATGATCCTGAGGTCACTATGCCTAATGTCCAACATAAGAAAGCAGTGTTTGGCCAATGTTGGACCTGGAGGCACAGTGCCATGCACATTTTAGTGCATTGCCTGCTTTAAAACATTCAAACAGCTTACAAAAAGGTTTTTTAATGAGCTGATTAGTTGAATCAGGTGTGTTGGGAGCAGTGAAAACAATGTGCAGGACAGTGTGCATCCAGGATCAGGATTAGGAAAAACTAAGAAAGGAAAATAATGCCCCCCAGCTTTGGGCTGTGAAGCAATGGAATGGCTTTCTCTGGAATGCTGGAACACCATCTAGTACCTATGGGATGAGCTGGATAGGTGTTTGTGATCCAGAAGTAATCATTTGACATCAGCACACGAGTAATTACATGTGTAATTAGCAATCAAATTCTCACAACAATGTGCCAGTATTTATTGCAAAGCCTTTGCAGAAACATAAAGGATGTTGTCATTGTTTTGGGGGAAGGGGGTCCCTATTCATACCCCCTTAAACATATTAATGTTTGACTTTGGATGAGCAAATGAAATGAGTTTTGTGCTTTTTCTAGTGTAATTATAAGAAAGAAAAATATACAGTGTTTGTTATACATTATATATTCAAATATTATTTTATCTTAAATTACTATTTGTTGTTATATTTAAAAATAAGTACTCATTGAAATTGTTGATTTTTACAATGTTTAAATTTCAACAAATTGCTAATTTGTTATCAATTCTATAAGTTAAATAAACAACAATAAAAAAATCAAACAAAACAAGAATCTCAGACCTTTACCACAGGATCTGGGAAAAGCACTGGACAAATTTGACATGCATGGAAGGCCACAGTAACAGTACACGTGTGTGGCATAAGCCAAAGACAGCTATTTTTAGAGGATGAACCACAAACCATCTGTAGCATGGTGGTGGAAATGTTTTCAAAGAGTTCTTGAAAATAATGTAAGGCCATCTGTCCAAACGTTGAAGTTCAGCTGGAGATAGACCCTTCAACAGGATAATGACCCTAAGCATACAAGTAACTCCACCAAGGAATTGTTCAAAAAGAAGAAAGGTTGTTTTTGAAGAACTTTATTGTAATGTTGATTTGAAAATGACAGAACATGCAAAAAAACATCTTCAACTGAATGAATTTTGCATAGAAGAATGGTCAAACATTTCACAAAGCCAGTGTCAGTGAATGGTAAACATTGATGCAAAACACTTACAAGGCATTTTTCCTGTTTAAGAGGGCAATACCAGCTCCTGAAGCCAATTGTGTACTTACTTTCACCATGGATGAATATTACGTGTATCGATATGTTTGTTTTTTGAATTGAATAAATTATTGAAAGAGCTGCTTTGAGTTTTTCTTCATACATATCATTTTTATCTGTGGACAATGACCTTTTTAACTAAATAAAAAGAGTGTGGAAATGGACTGGCAAAAATGATAAGACATTAAGGAAATTATGAAATTTTTTAGAAAAATTTAGGTTATGGGCACTATAATATAGTGTTACTATATTGCAGGTGCTTTAACTAGGAAAAGTCTGGCAGCTCTGATGAAAATATGTCTAATTTCTAGATCTAGATCTGATATTCCTCTTTAGGTGTTTTTATCAACCCAGTGTGTCATTTTCTGTTGTCAACATCTGCCACTTATAAGGTAAGAGGGAAAGCAATTCTTGTGCTTTGAGCCACATAGTTTTGCTGGCAGGTGACCCAGAAAACAAAGAGTGACAGAAACAGGGTAGAGTATTATTTAGAGGCCTATTAGGACATTGCAGAATAACCTTTCCAAGTTCAGTAGCTGCATGGCTGGAGGAGGTTTCCAGGGTCAGAATTGAGGCACGAGGGCATCTACATACACCAGCAGCAGGGAAAAGCAGCGGGCCCGATCGATCAAGAGGCAGCCTCGATTCTCCATTCAACCAAACACGATGGGGTTCATGAACACGAACCTTGCAAATGGGAAATGGCATTGACGTGGGCAAGTTTAACACACTGAAGGTTCATAAACCAACCCTGACTTTCAACATGGATAAGTCTTTTAACATGTCTCACGCAGTCCCAGTCACTGCTTCAGCAATTCAATTGGCTGTGATTTTGCTGATGGACGACACTAATTACGATCGCTTCTGCGTGAACAAGAACGACTGAACTTCTAATGAAAAAATCAAACGGCATTAGGCCTGGCATATGATTTGATTCCTACCTCATCCTCTCAAAGGCAAGGGGACATTGCCTAGCAGCTCGGGAGGAAAAGTGAGCAGGAAAACTGCAATAAATCATAAATACAAAATCTTTTTTGGAAAAGAAAAAAACATCTTACAGTATCTTTTTCTCATTATAAGATTGCTAAAAGAATATGATTACTTCATTAAAATTTAAATGATCTTATTGCATTGGCCGACACTTAACTGTTTCAAGAAATAATAATGGAAAGACTGGCTGAAGGAATAGATTTCATTTGATAAGTTGATAAGTTTTTGTAAAAAAATATAATAATCATTTAATATGGACATTGGTTAAAATACTTATCAATGACAGTGTTCTTTCTAGTGAAAAAAAGAACATTACAATAAATACAAATAAATAACTTTTTTTTTTTTAAATAACTAAATAGTTTGGTCAGAAGAATACAGTCAGAAGAACACAGTTTTGGTTCCTGACTTCTTGGTGAGGAAGTGACCTGTTATTGTGACCACATTCAAGCACCACAAGGAAATGTGACCTCTGCATTTAAACCATCACACGTGCATACGCGGAGCAGCGGGCAGCCATCAACAGCGCCTGGGGACCAGTGTAGTGGGACGGTACCTTGCTCAAGGGTACCTCAGTAGTGCCCGGGCCAGGACTGCGACCTGCGGTTCACAAGGGCAATGTCCTAAACACTACTGCCCTTGAACCATTGCATGGATGTGTTAACCGTATCAGCAGCTCCTGATTTTATTTAATGAATGATAATCAGAATTAACCATTAGACGGTAACAGTAAATGCTGGGTTTCCTCAAGGTGAGGTTCAGAAATCGCTTTATCGCGGAAGACCAAATACAGTGAACTTCACAAGAATATTGAGTGAAACCTTGAGAATCCGGAATCTACTGGTCATCAGTTTGATAGCCTTCTGTCTTCCCTAGCTTTACATAAATGCATTGGCTGAAATATTCCTATACTTTGTTGAAGTAGAAAACCTTTTTGGCACAGCTGATCATATTTAAATTGACACAAACAGTTTGGAGTCTGTATTTGAATGAATAGGTGGACAGTAGAGAGGGACTGTTGTGGGCAGCACCTGTGAGGTGGAAGTCATGTCTCTTTCTGTATGAACATTGGCCCGATAAGAAGGAACTGCCTGACTTAATAAGTTCACTGCAGTTGGTCTTTCAAAATCAAACAGTGAACCTTTTGAACATTTGTCTTAATCGGTAGAACAGTATTGTATATGGTTGCCAGTTTTAGCCAGTGTGTTAGTTAATCCTTCATTACTTAAGATTGCTGCTACTAGACATTGTGCTGATTTACCCATAGTGGCATATTGTATACAGCAACAACCATGTGGAATAATCTTACACATCCAAAGCACAAGATGGCGCCGTCCTTGATGACAAATCTTTATTCAAATTCTCAACTTTCATTCAATATTGTTAAGTTTCTTTCCATATTTTCACAGTTTCACATTAAATTCCTTGCTCATATGCATGCTTTGGTGGTTAAATGTTTAATTATGCTGCAATGCAGTGTTTTTCTATCCAAATCAAAAAAGTTAATGGTCTCATCCGTCTACAAAACATTTTTCCAATAGCCTTCTTGCTTGTCCATGTGATCTATAGCATACATAAATGGGCAGAAATATTCTTTTTGGAGATCAGTGGCTTTCTTGGAGTATTTATTGGAGTATAATCACCTTTACCTGTAGGCATTGTATCAAAGAGGGTGTTTGCTCAAACATACTGAAAAAAATCATTACCATTTTCAAACATATTTATTTTCTTACGTCCTCTGTTCAGATGTAATTTTGGACACATAGATAGTTTTGGACACATACTCATGGTTAAATTAACAATAAAACCACCTGTCCATTAAGTTTATTTATATAGCACATTATCATATAGAGGTCATTCAATGTGCTTTACAGGAATAAAATCTTTATAGAGGTAATTAAGCATAAACAATAAGCAAACTAGTAATAAAATCAAGAGTAAAATGAAAAAAAAATTTTTTTAATTAGAATGGAAGTAAAGTTTCGAAATCATTTTTCTGAAATGTTTTAATAAACCTGAATGAAGTGATACTCAAAATCTTAGTATTTAATATGGGACAAAAAATATAGCTGTCCCTCAGTATCACCATCATTTCCACCACAGCATCGGAATGTCCTGGTGAAAAGTCTCATGGGAGAGTGTTCAAGTGATTGCTGTGCAAAAGAAGAGTGACAAAAGAGGGGATACATGCACTGCGAAACACAGTCCAAAAGAGATGTACATTTTCATTTACAGCTAAAAGAAAATTGAAGAAAAATGAAATAAACATTGCTTGAGAAGATAACGTTTTTTTATTATGTAATTTCCAAACATGCTGTTCCTTCATGGATGTTTACTCTTGAGGACTGATTTCTTAATGGGTGTGTGTTGTATGCATCATTTGCCAACTATCAAATCAGAGCTAATATGTCGAGCTACCTTGCAGTTTCTCACAAAACAAATTCCAATACACTTCCCTCTGTGGTGGCAAAGGCAAGATTGTGGAGAAAAATACATGTATACTAAAAAAACAAGCATGTTTTTACTACTTTCATTTGACCATTTTTTTACATTTGTGTTTATTCAAAAAGTTCTAACCATACATTACACACTTCTGTCCAATTTGTGAGATCATGCTCTGCTGAATGTAGTTTATTTATTTGAAAGCAGTATCAGCACAAACCAACAAACAAACATTTTTTTATATTCATTATGGTGAATGTACATTAAGCTGTTGGTCTATGTGACACTTAAATAAATCTTTGAAAAGGTATCAAATGACTCAACTAGTTAGTCCTATAGTATCATGTGACATTTGTTATACTATTTGTAAATATCAGTCATGTATTTAGATGTGGTGGAAATGACAATTGTTCATTAAGGGTCAGGAAAAATGTCAAAGATAATCCAATTATTGTGTGATTGCCTTGCTTTGACCTTAAAACTAGGCAAATCAGATAAACCTATGACACTGTGATACATGTGATTCTAAGATTTTTGTTTTCTTTCTACAAGTTCACAAGGTCAAAAGTGCTCCTAGTTGGGGAAACTGCCATATAAATGTATAGACTTTCTTAACTTAAAAAAGTGTCTTCACACAGTGTTGGAAATAAGCGCAGCAGTTCTGTAATGGGGTTTTGTGCCCTAGATATGTAAGTAAAGAAAAGAAACACGTGTACATGTGAAGCATATGAAGATAAAAATTACTTTAATTAGAACTCACTCTGAGGAATGCAGATGACTCAATTGTGCTGTTTTGATTCATATTTTCCCCACCGACCTAATGTGTCACTCATTCTTAGCTTTCCATCTCCCATGATATACACAATAATAGGATGTGTTTGCATTCATTTGACTGTGCTTATTTGCTGGCGAGAGAGGCTTATAAATGAAAAGTACAAGTGTGGACTGCAAATCAAAAACATTCTGCACTGCTCTTATCTGTTATGTGTTCAATAATAAAAAATTCAGGTCGGATTTGTCGAGACACCTCTCGTGGGTTTACAGATACTAAAAATTAAATGAAATAATGAAAGTCATTTTTTCCTCCAAAGGGAGAGTAATCACAGGACCCAACAACATTTATATTCTAGATTGAGCACCTCGACCTTGCTGCCTTGTACAGTGCATAAACTCACTTCTGAATTTATAAGTTGTTCTCACTGAACCCCATAAAGGAACAAAACTGCCATGTTTTGTTGCTGTATGTTTCAGTTTGTTTGCCTTCGGTGGGTTGACTGTCAATAACTGAGTGTTGATCAAACAGAGGACGAAAAAAATCTATAAATATAGGCTCTTCCATCAATCAACAAATTGCAGCGCACTTAAAAATAGCCAGCACACCTAATGCCCATCAGATTAACAGCACTAATGGGAATTGTTTCATCCACACAAATGCCTCATTTGTTTTATGTTGATTTTTTTAAAGGCTGCCCTTCACTCACTGAAGCGAAAGCATGTGGTTACTCAATTACATGGCTGACTAACAATCAGTTTTTGATTATCCTTTATCACGATGGCCATTTGTTCTGCTTCATATCTCTCTATGCTTGAAAAGCGTTTCAGTCCTAAGGTGTAATTTATATATAGATCAGCCATAAGATTAACACCACTGACTGGTAAAGTGAGTAATGTTGACTATCTTGTGAACAGTGAACAGTCAGTTCCTGAAAGTGATGTGCTGGAAGCAAGAAAAATGGGCGAGTGGAAGGATCTGACAAGTGCCATCTCCAAAACGGCAGGTCTTGTGTAGTTTTCCAGGTGTGCAGTAGTTAGTACCTACCAAAAAAAGGGAGGACAACTGGTGATTCAGTGACAGGTTCATGGACTCGCTGATGTATGTGGGGAGTGAAGGCTACTTAGTCTGCTCTGATCTTACAGAAGAGCTACTGTAGTTTAAAAAGTGAGGGTGGACTCTGATAGAAAGGGGTTAGAACACAGAGTGCACCACAGTCAGAGCTGTTTCAGCAGCATGAGGGGACCTGCACAATATTAGGCAGGTGGTGTTAATGCTATGGCCGATCAGTATTAGTATTCCTGTTTTGGGTGAGTTGCATCAATCCCTGCATGACCTTTTGTGACAAAATGTTGTTTTGTTGAGCAGATGGACCAAATGTGCTGAAAGACAGTGTAGTTGCTGACCCCTCTGTTCACACTACACAACTGTCTGACTTGTGATCAGGAGTCTCGAGGTTGTGTAGTGTGAACAGTACAGTGATACGAGCACTTTCATAATCGTGTAGTGTAAACAAGGCATAAGGGTCAGTTTTCTGTGGAGCCCTGCTGGTGACCTTTCTTAAAAAAAATAACTTAGTAAGAAATGAGATCAAGATCCTAATGCATGGCCACAGGCATGAGAACGAGTTAATTAAGTTGTGGCCTGTAAGCTGCAGAAATAAGAAAATCAGGCCAATGTGGCCGTGACTTAGTAAGGCAGGGCAATGAGATAATTGTAATAGTTCTATGATGGCCATGATATAGTGAGGCATGCAACATAACTGTGCATAGGGCACCATAAGCCAGAGTGGACACTAAATGTCCATATGGCCATATGTATCTGCTTTGGAATTTTGCACTGGTAAGAAGGGTCATGTTTATTTGGTCATGTGATACTAGGTCATGAGATATTGTTAATGTAGTAAACACATGTGTTCACCATGATCTGATGAAGATTGTTGGTCAAAATGTGTCTGTATCTCTAATATAGCCTTTTATATTAATTATAGGAGTGCCTCAGACGCTTGCAATCATTGCCAGACCAGTCTGATGAGCACCCTGCATTTTTCTACACAAGTGAGTATTTAGTCTGTTGACCTAGAGTAGCATTCCCTTTCTGTTTGGGTTTTGCGTTCAGCCTAACGACCAAGTTGGTAAATATGATCAATTAAAAATACTTATTTTTTAACTAAATTATGCATTTTCAAGTTACTCCTAATGGACAAAAAATGTTCTCCACACCCCCATTTCATTGATAAAATGGATTTCATTCATACACATCCATCTACCAAAAAGTTGCCCCCAGTAGACCCAAAAGCTTCATTCATGTAGATAAAAACATGACAAAACAGAAAAGTAAATAAAGTGACTGCATCCCATATGGCCAGTATACATGGAGTAAATTATATGTCACATGATTTGCATTTGTGCAAATGCTCTTTGCGAGTTGCTTTTCAGTGCACCATGGAAACCGTGGGCAGTGTTCCCTTAGTTATTCGCCCTGTAGGACTCCTAATACTCATTGCTTTTTAGAGAAATCTAACACCTACAGATAAAAATGTGTTTCACCCACACACCATTTGGTCCCTGAAAACAAGAAGCACAATGAGCTCTATGTTACTTCTCTGTTACAGAGAGATATACAGTGGCCCCTTGTATCTGCACTTAGAGATTTTAATGGCACTTGCAGTCATCATCTCTGTGCACAGGAATGCTGCACTTATTTATGAGTACATTACACACACACACACACACACACACACACACACACACACACACACACACACACACACACACACACACACACACACACACGGCCTACCTGGAATATATGCTTTTAAGACACAAAAAATAGCTCAAACAGACTTTTTAGAGTCCCAAGCATGCAAAATCCATTCTAATGGACCGTGCAAGAAGTGACCGTCGCTTGGGTTTGGTTTAGTAGGTAAGGTGACATTGACCTATTTCCTGCTGGTAATTCACACAGAGTGGTGTTAAGCTGGGACACCTGCCTTAATTCTGAACATTTTGTCCGATTAAATGATGAGAACAGATTATCTGCTTTTAACCTCACTACAGAAAGGACACACAGAGGATTACAGGTAACTGTATAATTCACACACGCTGCTACCTTTGGCCTGGCCTGGGCCAATGTTTTTATACTCAGCTGACTCATTGTAATTGTCCCTTTGTTCATAACCAACAGTATTTCATCTTTTTTGTTGTGCATAAAATAATCTGAGGTGTGTAGTCGGCAGTGCAGCCAAATATCACGGTGAAGTCATACACTAATGATCAGTTAAGTGTTGTTTCTTTCCCCTTTCTTTTGTAGTAGGTGGGAGGTGACAATAAAACAAATGATTTATTGCTATTTACAATTGTTTTTTCCAGCTATTGTTTTTTGTCATTATTAACACATTGAAATATTTCAAGCAAAAACATACTAATTACAGAACACACACATGGAACATACAGCTCAGATTGCAAGCTCGAATTATGCACCGTGAAACCACAGTGCCAAGATGTCAGCTGTGTTTTATGTGCAGTGAGGCAGAAGTGTGTGTAATCAATAGACATGCTAATTTGTTTATTCCTCAGGTATTTAGCTTTTGATGGATGCCAAAGAGCGGCTCACGCTGAAGATGTAGTATCAGGTGTAGAGCCACAGGCTGACAATGGATATGTTCACTTTTTTTTAACTGTTCTGGTTCCATACTCCAAGCAAAAATCAGCCAACCTTTATAAGCGTGTATGAAGTTGTTTGGTTCTGGATTCTTTTTTTTCTTCTTTTTTTTTAGTGGGCTAAAATCAATAACATCTATCAATAGCTCACACACTGAAGCATTACATTTTGAAAGCCGTTTCCCAACTACAGCAATCAATTGATGAAACGATCCATCACAATGAACAAACGTAACTGTTTAAACCTTGATGTGTAGAAGAAGCACGGTATATGTTGGGGTAGCACTGGACTTTTTAACTACAACATGGCACAATTCAAAGTTCAAATCATCATCAACATTTTGTTTAAAATAGCAATATCTTGCCTGAATGTCTGTTAAAACCAGTTATAAGCTTTAAACGTCCCTGTTACAAGCAGCAAATATTTATGTATAGCTACTGTATTGCCCTTAGTTATAGCTAAGGGCATGCAAATGAGCATTTTTGCAATCGTGCATATCGATTTAATACAGGCTTCTTTTGAAGCATGTTTCAAACCCTATTTACAGAAAAGTAGGGACATTTTGTAAAATGCAATAAAAATGATAAAATCATCTTTGTTAATACTCTTGAACCAAAAAGTACAAACAAAATATATTTCCAATGTTTCCACTGATCAACATAGTTTGTAAAAACATGAGTGATTATGAATATTATATTGTTAATAATAGAAATAAAATACATATAAATATATAATAATATACACACATTTAGAATTTTACAGCTGCAACACTTACACATCTGAACAATTGTGCACTTGTTAGCATCACAATTATAAATAGCTTTATCAGCTTATTTGCTATAAAAAACTATACAACCTACTTTGTTTATTGTATATAAAGAAAACCTGCTACATATAGGCTGCCATTTTTGTTATGCTCAGGGTTGTGATGTTAAATGGCTGCACTGGAAATGACCCTTCTCTATTGAGCTCTCAGTGAGCACTGGTTCACTAAGCATAACTGCTGTTCAGCCTTTTCAGTTTGAGCCAGACTGAGACATTACCCAAGATGAAAACACTGATGACAGCCATCCAGGCCATCAGCAGATAGATTTAGCCAAATTAATATCAATTATGAAGCAGATAGTGATAGAGTAAGTTGGGCAAAATAAATGGTGTGTGTGCAGCAGCAGTGACAGCTTCACGATCATTTTTACTCAAATTAACAGCGTCAAATTAATCCATGTAGACGTGTGCACTTGTTGAGGGATAAAGTCTTTTACATCCTAGCTGGTGAACTCTACACACTGGTCACAAGACCATTTGCTAGACGTTTTTAGAGATATGACATGCAGTATTACAAGAGCTGCAACAACTGTATGCCTAGCAGAGTCTTAGCTGGTTACAAATTGGTATCAATTACAGTCTACACCAGCGTTATCATTTTCAGCAGCTAATATGCTTATTTGGAATATGATGATGGACAGTCATCAAATCATCACATTTCATATACTTTTTTATTGCAAGATAGCAAGAATGTGGACTGGGAAAAGCTCAATATTTGCACATCAGGTTCAGTCTGAATCAGAAAGCAATGTGGAGCAGTTCAGGCTTTCTGTTCGATCAAGAGGGCCTCATACCAATTATCATGTGGCTCATTTATGGTCATCATGGCTAATAGCCATCTCCAACATATGACTGCATGAGCAACAAATCAGCAGCCTTCGTCTGGGGAAAACTGGTGAAAAGCAGAGTCACAGTGAACTGATCATTCATCGATGCATGTCGTGTTGAATTCTGGTTCTTTCGTGTGCACATTCAAGTTATATTTCATGCCAGAAATAATGAAATTGGATGCTAGTTATGTATGACATTTTTGGTTCAATCAATATATTTTGCAGTGCAAAGTTTAATTTCTGCCCTACCTTAATGCATCTGGTTCTAAATATCCAGTTGTTCTTTGACTGGAGAAATCCGGCATACTAGAGGCAGAATTTGGGTGCCCGATTGTTTGTAAACTGTAAACTGAAAGTTGTTCTTACTTAAAAAAATCCAAGTAAGCACAACAAAGAATGATTAGTGAACAAGATTCTTTTTTATTTAAACACAAAGTGCTTATAATTTGACTGACTCGGGTTAGTGCGAGTTTAAAAAAAAATACAATAAAAAAACAAATTAAATCAATACCACAACAGGAACCTGTGTTTGATCAGTAATGACATCCGATTCCTGCAAACATAGGAGGGTTGAGAGAATAAGGTGAAAACTAGCCACACAAAAACTGTTACTTGATAAATCTGTGCTATATAATAGCTGCAATACTTACAAAAAACACTTTGAAGAACTCACTGCCATCATCGCTGAGAAAAACTGGAAGACAGCCTTCCGAACTGCTATGACGTCAGAGGCCTAACATTAACACAGTCTAAACAGGAGACACACCTTAACATGGTGGTCAATTTAAATCTTTAATTTTTTTGATGGATTAATTTCATTTATCTTATAGATAAATTAACCTATATAACCTAACCTAACATAACTTGAAACTGTAGAACTTTGTCATAGCCTTTTTTCTCCTTATTCCACCTGTTGACAGAAACCACAGAAAACTTCTCTCCAGAATTTGATACTATGGTCACCACATTGTTGTCTTTCCACCG
>JBBPDA010000105.1:43438547-43459283 GCA_037974385.1 Arnoldichthys spilopterus | reverse complement strand
GTGTCATCTCATCAAGAAGACTGACAGATGTAAATAGGTTGTCATGCACAAAGTGGGACCCAGGACAACACTTGGGCTCTGTCCAAGGCCTGTATCAGAAACTAAAAGTGATTATTAAGTAAAAGTGACTATTTGTCATTGTGAACACACTCAAGCACCACAACAAAATGTAACCTCTGCATTTAACCCATCTCACGTGCACACGTGGAGCAGCAGGCAGCTACCAATAGCGCCCGGGGAGCATAGTAGTGGGACAGTACCTTGCTCAGGGTACCTCAGTGGTGCCTGGGCCAGGACTCAAAGTTGCAACCTTCAGGTCCCAAAGGCAGAGTCCTAACCACTAGGCTACAACTGCCCACAGGTGGTGAACTGGAGTGGTCGGCGAGGAGGAAAAGATGGGTGTGCCCGTGTGGTGTGAGATGTTAAATGCCCAGGTAGTGTGACATGGAGTAGCAGATGCCTGACAAGGAGGAGAGGGAGAATGGTGTGCCCGCTTGTTACGAGATGGAGTGGTAAATGCCTGTGTAGTGTGAGATGTGGTGGCAGGTGCCCGGCTAGGAGGAGAGGGAGAGTGGTGTGCCTGCTTGGTATGAGATGAAGTAGTAAATGCCCATGTAGTGCAACATGGTGTGGCAGGTCCCGGCTAGGAGGAGAGGGAGGTGCCCGCATGATGCGATTTGTGCTTCCCCATGTGATACAAGATGGAGCGGGAGGTGCCTGTGTGATAGGATCTGAAGTGGGAGGTGTCTGTGTGGTAGGACCTGGATTGGGCAATGGAGGTGTGGGGGGGCACAGCAGCTGGTGTCAGAAATTTCAAAGTCATCCTCTTGAAATGTCACCTCCGCTACGCCATTCAGCAGCCTTGATGGCAAATGGTGGGTTTCTCTCAAAAATCCCCTGTCTGAACCATCACTATCACAGTCACTTTCCACTGCATCTCTCTCAAGTTTGGGGGTTTAGGGGTGTCATGCTACAGACAGCATACGGGGGGTCTTGTAAGTCCAGTAGGTCCAACACATTGGATAATTTTAAACTGTATTAAAAAAAAAGTCAATTTAAACTTTCATTAATTGCCAAAACATGTGTATTGCATTCAATACAATGTATTATGCTAGCGGTCACAATTGTGACTGTTAGCATATACATGCCTCTCATACGCAAAATATATCAACAGGAGTGTAATTCTCAACATATATCAGTAGTAGACCCCTTCAAGAGTATATGTACCAAATATGATAGGGTTTTCTGTAAATGAAGATATTTTAATAACCATCTTTTATAGAGCTCTGAGGAAGACATTTCCCTTCACAGGTGCAAACAGGAATTAAAGTGATCTGGTCAGGTTGACCTTTCACACTTGTCACATGATCTTGATACAGTTTAATCAAGACAGTCTATTTTTTCATTTTTCAGTAAAATTTGTCAACCAAACCCAACAGAAACAATACTGGATCCTCCAGAAGAAGAAGAAAAAATTGGTCACTTTTGTGACCACTGGGATTAAATGGGTTAAGGAGAAGCCGTTGAGTTACTCAAAGATGTAGTTTAATATGTACTCACTCCAATGTTTTAAGTTGTATACACTCAGTTGTCAGTTTATTAGCTACAAATTTTTGTTAGTCTGATCCAGCAGTCTTGCCTTTCATGAAAGTCAGAATAGTCAGTTTCTGCTCAGACCTTGTCAACTCATAATAAGTTTTGACTTTGCCCTAACATGAAGCCATGGCAATGCTATGGACTGTACCTGTAAATATGCAACTGTAAATATTAAATTAAATCTAATACATTTAAATATTCATTCATGTCGAACAACTTACCTAGAAAAGCATATGCTCGCAGACCATATGGAAGCTTCTAGTCACTGAAGGCTCCTGCTGCATCACTGCGCATGTGCAAAGCTCAACTTGGCGTTTTCTCTCCAGCAATGCAAAGTTACAAGTCCACTTTACTCACATAATTTGAATTATTTTTAAGTATTTTAATTATATATATGTAAAAAAAAAAGGCCATTACTCACATTATGTTAGTTAGGATAGACAGGATAATGACATATACGTAAAATACATTGATATATTTTAAGTAAGAACAAGTGTTACCTTTTACAGTGTACAGTCTCCTGTATGTCTCGCATATTTAGACATAGGATATTTCTCGACTTTGACACAGGCACTTAAGGATGCACCCTGAGCTGGAGTGCTTCTCTCTGGAAGCCATCCATAAACCAAAAGCAACTTGTGTTATGAACAGAAGGTAAAAATATTCAAAACCCTCATTCATTCTATGGCAAATTGCAGTACTCATCTTTTTCCAAGAGTTTTCTTCTTAGAACAAAAGCATAAAACAAAAATGTAATCAGTTATTTACTTGTGATTTATATGTAACATCAGTAATGCCCTTCTGAGTTATACCGCACTCAATCACATGGAAACTGGGGGGCTCAGATCATTGACCTAATTTGTGCTGTGAAAGTACTGCTGCCCAGGAAGTCTTCTTTTTGCTCTCTGAGGACCTCACTTGTATAATTACGCTAATTCAAAAAAAGTGTATTTATTCCTTGATAAACAACATCTTTTAAACCCAAGCTGGTAAGGCCTGTACCTATCTCCAAACAGAATATTGGGTGTCTGGGATGCAGTGTGAAATTACTGAGTTGTTTATCTTTCAATGCTACTAAGAATATTAAACTAATGTTGTTTGAATAAGGGTGAAGACCTCAGAAACTTAAAATCCTAAAGTCTTTGATTTTATAGTCCTGGGTAGGCACGACATGGAAAATCACTAACATCAACATTTCAGTAAAGTAGCAGTGATTACAACATCTTGTACTGGAGACTGGATTTGGAATTTAAGACTGTCAGAGCTGAAGTACTTTGGAATACTATATTTGTCTGAATCTGACTTTTGTGGTTGAGTTGCCCTGATTTTGTCCCCAGTGAGCAATAACTAAAATAATTTTGGGGTTATTTAACACCTTGTTTGCAAGAACCATATATATATTTTGAATTACACTAACCACAGATATAAAATATATGTTTTTTTTGGATTCTGAGATCATGCTGACTTGACATTGGTACAGCTAGAAATGTCTAACACAAGCAAAACATGGACCATGCATAATTATCCCAAAGCATATCATATGGGATGAGTCTTTTTAAAGGAGAAGTGGCAAGATGTGGGTAAAGATCTTAATTGCATATGGGTAATTTATATATAAACATTAAATGAGCTGTACACGGAAACTGTGGGTGGTAGACGGAGCAAAAAAAACATGAGTAATTAACCTTTAGCTTCAGGAGTCTGCTATGCTGAGCTACAAGATTTTTTTTACTCTGTAAATCTCTGAGCAGGCTAAACTATCCTTTTTATCTTGTTAAAGTGTTGCACTGCACAAACAAAGCAGGGTGTTCTATCTTTTATTACTAAAGTTCTACCTAATATTATTCATTACAGAGCAGAGCCAGACTTATGGAATCTTCTTGCATCCCATCACATACATCACATTTGGACAGTGGTGGCCTAGTGGTTAGGATGCTGCCTTTGGGACCTGAAGGTCGCAGGTTCGAGTCCCGACCCGGGCACTACTGAGGTACCCTTGAGCCAGGTACCGTCCCACTACTCTGATCCCCGGGCGCTGTTGGTAGCTGCCCGCTGCTCCACGTGTGCACGTGTGATGGGTTAAATGCATTTCATTGTGGTGCTTGAGTGTCTTCACAATGACAAATAGTCACTTTCACTTCACTACACTGCTCCACGGGCCCTGTTGATAGCTGCCTGCTGCTCCATGTGTGCCCATGTGATGGGTTAAATGCAGAGGTCACATTTTGTTGTGGTGCTTGAGTGTGTTCACAATGACAAATATTCACTTCACATACCAAGCCGTGGTTATATATACTGAAATAATTTGGTTAATGCTAGTTAATACTTTCAATAATGACTTATTACCAGTGAGTAACAACTGTCTTACCCAAGCTCCACCACCCGTTACCCAAATAGGCAAGCTTTAGAGCAAATATCTTGTTTAACACATTGAGTAGCTGTTTAAAATGCTCTGCTGCTGCCTAGATTGTTGCTGAAACTAGACAGGAAGTATGGTGGTGAATAGACCAGTATGCTGTTAACTTAATTACAAAAAAAGCAGTGTCTTTCCATATGCATTAAAATAATAATAATAATAATAATAATAATAATAATAATAATAATAATAATAATAGCCTCCTGTCCTTGGTATACCCCACCTATAGTCTGTGGTCAGCTAGGATTGGCTCCAGCTTCCTGTGACCTGAAATTGAAGAAGCAGTTTGTGAAATAAATGAAGGAATAATAATGATAATAATAATGTTATAAATACTTGCATTATGCTGAGCTGTTTGCTAGATGTTTGTGGGCGGAGTATAGATAGATCAGCTATACGCGACTAACAGTGTGTTTAGCAGATTAGTTAACAAGAGCAGGGCAGTTATCATTTCAGTATCTGCAAGACAGGGGTGAGACTACATTTGTTTTCATTTTCACCATGACAAGCCTTTTCCCCTTTCCTTTCCTTTTTTTGGACTTGAATCTTGTTATCTTCCTTAATTACCTCTCTGAGATGGCACAGCCTGACACTCTTTTCCTCTTCCATTTCAGCTCGGCCTCGCTTCCAGCTTATGAAACATGTCTACTAGCTAATGTCAAGAGGTAGGTTTGTTTTCACTGATTAAAGCAATCACAGTCTGGGTCTCCAGTGCCAGGTGGGTGCTGCCAGCCCAGGCTATCAGCCCATAATGGAGTCAAGCAACAGTGGGACCAATTGTTTTAGATGGAAACTTCCACACTATGCAGTAAAGTATAGCTCCAGTTGTCAGCTTGGAAGCAGTTATACTGCACTCAACAAATCTTCAAATCCTTTGGCCTATCAACAATACACTGATCCAACTCAGCGTAAGTGATGGCTGCAGGCAGTGTTGACTAATGTGGTGGATTTTTTACCATTTACTGACTTTCTCAACTATTATTTATTATAGAATTGGTTCTATATGACAGATTTATGCTTGGCCAAAATTAAACAAATCTTCATCTTACAAGAATCAGTCTTTCAAACTCAGAAACGAGCCATGATTTATTCAGCGCTGAACCTATTAGTGTAGAACTAACAGAAAAATGGAAATCGTTCACAATGGAATTAGATGCAAGTATTTAATGGGCTGTTGCATCAACATTATTCTTCCTCCCTGGTCCCCATACCCTTCAATGTTAATTACTTCATAACCATGAGCAAGAGCAGTAGTCATATCCTGTAAACACTCTTGAATAAGGATGAAGGTTATGATTATGAGATCTTTCTTCCTGTTATTTAATGTTGGTGGTTTGACACTATTTCATATCAGTCATACTGCCAATTGTCAACCCTAGGGAGCAAAATACTGGCGCCTTTACAAAACACAAGCAAATATGTCTCTGAAATGCCACGATGAGTGCCAGTGTTGTCGTTCTACATTAATTTGCATTGCAATATGTACGCTATTACAACATACACATTAGTGAGATGTATAGACATCTTTAGAACCAATCAGAGACCAGCTACTAAAAAGAAACTGTTTCTTTTTTTTTCTCCTTTCCCCCCTTCTTAACTCCACTTAATGTAACAGATGGCAGGAAAAGACACATGCGCTAATTATAGCTTTAGGGCTTAAACAGGTGCCGTACAATTACATTCTAATGAACTGAGATAAAGTGTCTTAAGTTCTTCACTTTTTGATCTAGTCACACCTCAGGTGATGTGCTGCTAACGTCAAGTAAAAGAAGTTTTGCTGAATGCACTCGCCCACCCCATGTGGTCCAAATGACGACTGGCATGGTTATTTTGGTGACACATAAGGGAAAAGGAGGTTTTCTTTCTCTGGCTGTAATTACTCCACAGTATAAAGAAATGTGTTAAGCAAGGTTGTCAACAAAAGGGTCCCACAGAGACATCTTACTTAATAGCCCAGACATGTACTTATATTTTAAAGCTTTTAATTATGGTCCAGAAATAGATTTCTGCTAGCTTTTTTTTTTGTCTCAACCTGAATCAAATGCAAGGATACTTACAAGGATAATGGAACCCCCAGTGTTTTGTAAGAAGTTATGTCATTGCCACCACATTCAAAACATTCACTACTTATCATTTCTTTTCCCTTTCCTCACAATTAGCACAAGAGTTTTTGATAGACCCCCACCCCCTTTTTTAATCACAAATGGTCTTTCTGAGGACACTAGGGAAAACGGCAGTATAATACCCCTTGGCGAGCAAAATTAATTCAAAATCAAAACTCCCTAGAGAAAGAGTGAGAGAAGGAAAGAGGGAGAGGGAAGCGTTTGATTCTAAGAGATAGAAAAAGACTACAGACATCTCACCGAAAAGATCTTAATTGCAAAGGAAAGGAGAAGTTATTTAATGTGCATGTCAGGCTATATATGTGTATCAATCAACCATAATGTTAAAACCACCAGCCTTATTTGAGTAGGTTTGCTGCAAAAAACAGCTCTGACTTTGACAGCACTTGACCTGCAACAATATTTAGGTCATTTGTACATGTCAAGTAACATCCACATGAAGACCAGGACCGAGTGTTTCCTAGCAGAGTATCACACTGTTTTTGCCAGCTTGCCTTCTCTTCAAAGTACATCCTGGTGCCACTGTTACCCCAGGTAAGTGATGCACAGACACCAGGCCACCCTCATGATATAAAAAAATGTGATTTAACAGACCATTGCTCCATGGACTAGTTCAGATGCTCACATGACCAAGGTTCAGAATGGGCACTCTGACCGATCTGTAGCTACACGGCCCTATACACAAGTTGTGTACTGTTCTAACATAGCCAGCATGAACTTTGTTTTAGCAATCTGTGCTGCAGTAGTTTTTATGTTGCATGGGCTAGGCTTCATTACTGGTTCACCAATTGTCCTTCCTTAGATCATTATTGGTAGGTACTAACCACCGCACACCGTAAACACCCCATAAGACCTGTCATTTTGGAAATGCTCTGACCCAGTCATCTCACTCTTTATCCTTGTTGAAGTCTCTCAGATTTTTTACTGCTTTAAACACCTACTTCAATAACCAGCAGTTACTGCAGAATAAATCCCACCCCATGACAAGTGCCACTTTAATGTGATAAATGTAATTTACTTCACCTGTCAGTGGTTTTAATGTTATGGCTGATCAGTGTATCTTGTTTGTATTCAACCAAAGCTTTTCCTTGACTGTCATTTTTCAGTGTCAGCATAATCCATCTCATCGGTAGCTGTCAACCAGATGGCATCCAAAACACTGCTCAGTTTCTCACAGCACACTAAAGGACAAGTCATACTGTTAATAAAGCCGTAAATGACACAGGGCCAGACAAACTGCACAAAGCCTTATACATTTCAAAATAAATTACTACCTTAATAACTGAAGACAGCAGCGGAATTCTGGGATCAATTTGTTTATAATATAAGCATTTCTTTCAACCCAGACATTTCTGTTCTGAAAATGCCATTCAACAACATTAGATGTCAATAATGTGAAGTATAAATGGATATGTTTATGAAAGCACAGGTTATAATGCAAACTAAAGCTGAGATCTGAATGCTATACACATTAAAGATCTACAATATGACTTTGTTAAAATGATACGTCACTGGGGCCTGTGAAAAACTAAAACCTATGAAAGACCAAGCGATGGAACTGAACCCTCCTTTGAAAGCTAAAGATAAAAATAGTAGGCCGTAATCTAAATTTGCTAATTGATTCTATTATTGTGTCAATTAGTTATGTGCTGCCAGAATTTCCAACAAAAGCACTAAAATTAATCCCAGGGTTTTGACTATGCCGGCATGCAATGAGCCAAACCAGAGAATAAGTTCCAACCATTTGCATTTACAATTACACTTGCATCCTGAGCTAAATTACATTATACTTCCTAAATCTAAACAACCAAGCCATATTACTCCTAACAAACAATTTAGCCCCTATACTGCACATCAGGTCCCCTGCTGATGTTTTATCTATTTTGCAGACATGCACGTTGATTGCACACTTCTATAGAACCAAAAAGCATACTTAGTTGCAAAGCATTGCAGAGAGCTCTCAATCAGCATTGACAATGCAGCTTTTGTCAGTGAGAGTAGCACTACTTCTAAGGCTTGGCCGTAAATGCAGGCAGCTATAAAAAGTGGAAGCAACAAATCTAGCCTCGTCCCTGTCCTTGGCCCTAACGGGATGCTGAGCTTTCTGTTTCCTTTCTGCGCAGTACTGATGACAATGTAAGATCTTAGAGAAGCAAAGCTGTTCAGTTCAGCCGACCTTTTGGTATTCTCAAGACCACATGACTGAATAGGTGTGGAATGTCTCTGTGCTGTCTCTCTCTGAGTTATTGTGGTCACCACCATGAACAAGTAATACATTAACACAAGAAGAAGTTGGTGTGCTAAAAAATTAAGCTGCATATGCATGATGCACATCATGCAAAATAATTTGAATTTTTAATAATAATAATAATAATAATAATGATAATAATAATAATAATAATAATAATGATAATAATAGCATCAGACACCTCAAAACACTAGTGCAACTAGTAGTTCATTAATCAAAGCAACCAACAGCAAAGGATGTGATTTGGCTAAAGATGATGCAAATAATGTATTAAGAAATGAAAAGTGAAAAGTGACTATTTGTCATTTTGAACCCACCCCATCACACAAAGTGCGCCACAACAAACCTGACCTCTGCATTTTACCCATCCACACCTAGAGCAGCTGGCAACAGGTGGCACAATTACACTTGCATCCTGAGCTAAATTACATTATACTTCATTATACATTACATTACAGTACGTTACATTATACCTGTAACAGGACGGTACCTTGCTCAAGAGTACCTCAGTGGTACCTGGACCAAGACTTGAACCTGTGACCTTCTGATCACATGGACAAGTCCTTATCCACTAGGCCACCACTGCCTACACTGAAACGTAGCTACTGAAGATAATTATATTGATAGATATATTAATATCCCTTAAAAATAACAGACATAGTGTCATGTCTCCTTACATCTCGTAGTGTTCAGGTTTGGGTTTTTTTAGTCTTTGTTCTGTAATACATCAGTCTTAGTGTTTGATTTTTATTTAAAATAAAAACATAAATTTAAAACATTAGAGCTTGCAATTACTTCCTGCAAACCCCAATCAATACAGAATAACTGACCCTGGGTCTTACTCTGTTCTCTGACTGGCAAGACCAGGGAGGAGACTTAAGAATCTGGCATCGTCAAGCACCTAGAGGCGTTCTTGAGCATATCAGAAGGGAAAGAGCAAGAGGAGCTTAAAAGGCTGATTGAACTGGTGGAGATGATCCTGCAGGACAAGGAGAAATCCATCAGGAGGGGAGAATTCCTTGGGGGGAGCTAAGGGGCTCTGAGCTGGTCAGGGAGAGAGTAGCTCGGGGGAGGAGCCTAACCTCCCTCCTGAGGCTGCTGGCTGTGTCTTGAGGAAGAGAAAATGCAGGAGGCACAGAGGCAGGCACCGTGGTGAGCCAGCAGAAGAAGGATCTCCCAAGGCAGCTTCGAAGCCGCAGCACCCGTCGATGAGTGAGCAGAGCAGGCCACTGCACACGTCGACGACCAAGCAGAATGAGCAGCAGCAACGGTCGACGAGTGAGTTGACTCTCCAGCCCAGTGAGTCAACTCTCCAGCCCAGAGAGCCAGCATGCACATGCCATGTGTTGGCGTGTATGTGCCATGTGCCGGGGTGCACTTGTCATGACATGGTGAGCACACGCCAAGCCTCAGCCTGTGCATCCTAAGTATTCTCAGCCTCAGCCTGTGTATCCAAACTATTCTCAGCCTCAGCCTGTGTATCCAAACTATTCTCAGCCTCAGCCTGTGTATCCAAAGTATTCTCAGCTTAAGGCTGTATATCCAAAGTATCCTCAGCTTTAGCCTGTGTTTCCTGTGTATTCCCAGTTTCAGCCCCAGTTATCCTTTTTTGTCCCTGTAGTTGTTCTCAGTCCTTGTCCAAGTCACGTTTGTTTGTTTTTGTTTTAGGTCCTTGTTTTTATTGCTTGTCCTGCCAGGTTCCCTTGTCTTGGTTCGGTGTTCTTCTTTGGGTGTTCTTTTGTCTTGTTTTGTCGCCCCGTGAGGAGGAGGAGGGTTATGTCACGTCTCGCCGTGCCATCTTCATTGTTTGCAAACCCCAATCATTACGCATACTCTATTTGAAAAGATCAACAGTCCAAAATTACAGAATAAAACATCTTTACATTTACAGATATTCAATTTAGCAATATTTTACCGTCTTCTTGAAAGTGACCACTTCAGAGATGAGATCTTGTGACAACAGCGACAACATGCAAATGCTATATTTTACATATTAGTTAAACTAAAATGGCAAGCTTATAGTCTCACGTTTTTAGACAGTACAGTATAGCCCATTATAGATTATTTACAGAGGGTGAAATAGATAAAAACCATGAAATCCTGTGATAGTCTTTTTATTCTCAGCAGTTTTAGGTTTTGGGTTCAGATTTTGCCTGACTATGGGGGTTAGCTTCATGGTTAGGGAACATCCAGTAGATATTAAGTTATAAGTTAAAGTATCTAAAAATCATCTAAAGTATATTAAACAAGTAAAATATAGCCAAGCACATTCTTCTGTGTTATTTTCCTTTAACAGTTTTGCTTTAGCTCTGTGGTGGACAGAAAACAAACATGGCTTTCTCGGGTTGTACAATTAGCTCTCCAACTCCACCCCAAACTCCAGTGTTGTTTTATTCGTGTCACATTGTGCCTTCAGTGCCTGCTGTTCTTCTCAGAGTGTAAATTGACCTCACACTTCAGGACGATGAAAATAGATTGCATCTCACCCACCACCATTCGGAAACACTTGACATACAGGATTTGGCTCTATCTGCAATTCAAAACAAGGCAATTACGTAGAATACAGATGACTTTTGGGATTCACTCCTGCCACTCTCAAACAGAGAGGACACTGCACATAATGGGGCATGGAGGTGACAGTGAGTGAGACCACAATATCCTAAATTATTAAGACATAAATACGAACCACACTGCTCAAAATGACATGGTGGTGGCAGCGTCTCAGCCGCCGGCCTTTATCATTTCTGGAAATTGGGTTTCATGCACCTCAAAACATGGTGTAATGCACTGGCTGGGTAATGATCATTAACTGGATCATTTAGACACTTTGAGGTTACTTCAGCTCTGTATGATATTGTATTACAATAAAATTATATTCAATTAAGATAAAATTAAATTAATTAAATTATTATTAAATTATATAATTTTTTTAGATATCATTCTCTGAGGACCCCCTGCATGGAAATATTAAGTGACACTTTCCGGTTATTTTCTGGTCATAACACATTTTTTCTTAATAATGTTTAAAGATGATTTTCCCAGTCTTGGGCAAGTCCTAAGCAGCAAAAACTCTCTTTCCTACATGCAGTGAATTTGACTCAGTTCTTTCAATTTCACTCCAGACAAGATAATATTAAACATTCAGATAACTTAAATACAATACAGGCCTTGGTGATTTCACTTAAAAAAGTTATACTGTCATAACATGAGAAAACTATTATTTTATTCCCGAGCTTCACCATCAAGAAAGAATCCATTTAGTTCGCCATCATCTTTCAGCATCGGCTCTGAGTCACTTCTTAATTTTTTATGGGCTTTTTTTTTCTTGACGTTAAAATGTTGGACTAAATTTCCAGCTGAATAAGAACTACACATTAGAATGTAGTATACTTTAGAGTGGGGCTGATTTTAAATATTACCTGATGAAAGAAACTCTTCATCAAATTAAATCTTCAGTAAATCATCAGTTAATCAATGTAAACAGTATCCTATGCAAATAAAAATTATTTACTGGTTAATGGCTGTGGCTTATGATTCTATGGGATATTATTGCTATGATCTTCAAGGTTCTTTAAACTTTAAAAGGCACAATTACTCTAAAATGTGAGGTAAACTACATATTTACAGAAGGGGTCTTCTGTGGAAACTCAGGGAACTCTTAATGGCACATTTATTTTTTAGAGTGTGACTTGAAAATATAGAAATGAACTGAAAATGAAGAATTGAACTGAAAATGAGGAACTGGACTGAAAATGAGGAACTGGACTGAAAATGAGGAAATGGACTGAAAATGGAAGTAGTGTTTATGTAAATACAACAATGCAAAGTACATCATGTGTCTAAACAGACATTCCAAATGTATACATCATGTGTCTAAACAGACATTTCAAATGTATACATCATGTGTCTAAACAGACATTCCAAATGTATATTTTTGATGTAGACTGTGGTAGGATAAATCCCATCTTTTTTAAGTCAGATAAAGGCTGTTTTATTAAAAAATGTGATGGCCATTGCAGACCTTGTTTCTTCTAAAAGCACTCTTTTGTGTATTCCTTCAGAGTGTGTTCTCTAAATTTATAATTACCACGCCCAAGACTGACTGCTTTAATGCATGTGTCTGAGGAGTTTTTAAGCACTACAATTTCAAGTCCTTCACCTGGCAAACACAGGAAAAGAAAGAAATTTTCATCTTCATGCTATAACTGGGCTTAAATTGATTTATCATGGTGCCAATGTACAAGATCTCTGTCATGTGTCGCCTTTAGTTGTCATGGTGACGACAGGTTGATTGATGGCTGGCTTGATGATAGTGAGCAGTAACAAAAAATATAAAATAAGGCAGTATGTAGGTCATTTGAGAGAAGAATATAAAAAAGAGTCAGTTCAGGATGCTCACTTTAAAACACAGAACACAAAGACCTGCCAAAGACCAGGGAACCAGGATTCATAACAACAGCCAACAGCGCACTGCAAATAAGGAGGAAGCCAACAACAGGTATTTGGAACTGTGTCACAGAATTAAGTTTTATTTTTATTTTTTTCATTTCATTTTTGCTGTTGAATTCTGAACATTGGCCCAGAAAATAACATATAATGTACAAAAGTAGGCTAAAATTCCATTAGCTTGTATTTTTCCTACCAAAGGTCCACAATGTCAGGACAATCTGAATAAACACTCATTTCCCCATTGCTTTTCCCAGTTTTACCCATTAATGCGATTACTTACCACTAATCCTCCATCTAATTTATGCCACATTGTTTCACATTTTGTTCCCATAGAGGAGTAATAATGTGGCTGACACAACATCCAGTGTGTAATGGTGATGAATTGCGAACTCATTCACATGTGATTAGTGGACCTCAAGGGGGCGTTCCGCTGAAATATGTTTCCAAGACCAACTTAAGACAGAGAGTGAGTGCTGCCTTTCCACACATCAGAGGTTATGTGGGATTTTAAGTTATCCACTTTGTTTCCTTGAACAAAGCCTTGCAGTTTATATTTACTATAGGGGGATAAAGGCTTATTGAATTGGCTCATTGGTGAATTTTTTGGTGTTTTTTTGTTTCTTAATTTAAGTAAAACAATTATCAAGTTTCTTGACTCATTGTTCATGATTTTGGTTAGTTTTTTTTTTTTTTAAACTTCAGTGTTTAATTAACATTCAGGCCTTGCTTTCAACAGAATTTTTTTATGAATGTACCTTCCTGAGTGTTTCTTTCTTCCTTTCTATGAGAACAGGAATCTTCTTTTTTTCTAGATATCATTTAAGAGGTAATTCCTTTCTTTATTGCTGTTAGTTCCATTATAATCTGTGTTTAAAGATCTGTTCAGCTCTGCAGTTAGTCACACCTGTGACCCGCTGAGCTGTATCAATTTGTTTGATCCAGTTTGCATCAAAATAGAGAGAAATACAGCATGTTTTACTATGCACACCTTTACTTTAGAATACAGCTACTTTACTAACTTCTGAACCAGGTGAATATCCTTTGGGATGTTGAGAAACTGAGCTTGACATTTTTCCTAGCAGACAGGTTCAGTATAATCAATACCTGCAAGCAGAATTTTTATGAGGAATTTCTTTGGTGTAGGTGTCAACATATGCTCCAACAAGTTAAAGATTTACAACACAAAAATAAATGTAGCAGTGAAACTACAAGAAATACATACAATTAGAGTTCAATCTCACCACTGATGTCACTGCAGCTTTAGGTTTAGATCCTGTTGCAAGTAAAACACACTAAAAGGAAGCAATGAGTGCCATTGCTATTTATTCTTCAAAAACATTGTACTATTGGATCTTTCTAAGTACTGTTTTTCATGACTTCGACATTTAAAAACAGAGTAGAGCTCATCTTTTCAAATCAACTGTGTACCATTAAAGACAAACAGGGTAGGCATTACTGGCTGGGCACCGAGGCCATGTTGTTTGCTCTCTCATTACAATCAAGTCTGAAACTCCACTGGACCTTTTTTGTGTCATTAAACAATGCCATCTTGATTAATCAACAAATGGACGGTACATGCTCTCTGTCCTAGATTTCAGTAATGCCTCAGATGTAGGTTTTCTCCTTTGCCTTTAGCTGAAGATAACTTCAACCACATATTCCATTATTTCTCATTTGCCTAGTGGAAAATTCTCATCTGGGAGCAAGGGGGCTGCTTTTAAAAAATTAGGAAGTGCTTACTCTTAACAAGACGGCTGAGGAGCAGACTGACACTTCGGAAAAAAAATCTATCTAACAAAACCTTTGGGAACATTTTGTCTGGACGACCTTGACGCTGGACAATATCTGTTATCTCGCCTTAATGGTTTTGGGCGACAGGAAAATCAATGCAGCAAATGTTCCTTTTAGATCCTCTAACCGAGATATCTATAAATATTTGCACTTTTTAATCCAGGTGTGTTGTTTTGATTTTTCATTAATTTGACATAATAACAGAAGCAACTGATGGCAAATATGGATTTTAAACTTCAAAGGTTCTGACAAAATGCAAATTATTAAAGCAAGTTTTGCTCTGACGGAATGATGTGTAAACACATCTTTGAACCCTTTGGCGTCATGGCAGCAGAGATCAAAAAACACAGAATTGTTGAAATCACAGCTTCTTGGCCAAAAACTAAACTCGTTTTTGTACGCTCATACAGCCAGGAGTCTTTAAGGTCTTGAATTTGAGACAGCAGCTAAGGTGGAGATCTTTAGGAGCAGATATTGTGCCGGACAACTGACTCAACAGGTTTATATAACAGGCATCTAGCAAATCTGCTTTGGAAGCTACAGTGATATGAGAAACCAGTAAGCTTTCTGCGAAGTTTCCGGCAGAAGGTTCTTTCTTCCACTGTGGAATAAAGCAATACTGCTGATTTATATATATATATATATATATATATAAATATATATACAAAACTTGCTGCCGGAAATATATTTCAGACAAAAGGAGTACGGTGAGTATGGTATATGCTATCTAAGGTGGTTTCTTCTTCACACTTCTCTTCAGATCCCATCTCTCCAGATTTGCACCTCCATCAGGGTCACAGTGACATTTTATTAGTCACTAGCTTCCCCTCTGTGTCAGTTGTTTGATTAATACAGAGGAAATGAGAGTGTGTCACAGGCAGAGGTGTGATTCTCAATAGTATGTGATGCCCACACTGCCAGGTCGACCATGAATGCAGCATGGCCAGAAGATGATCTGCTGACTGACCCCATCAAATGTTGGGGATTTCAGAGATTCACATTACAGTGAGAACAAAGCTAGAGAAAGGGTTTGAGTCTGTGACCTTTTGTTCACAAGGGCAAGGTTGTAACCACTAGGCCACCACTCCCCAAAATAACTGAACCTTTGAATCTTTTGACGTCATGGCACCAGAGATCAAATATCACACCTCTACCTGTGACACACTTTCATTTCCTCAGTATTAATCAAATGACTGACACAAAGGGGAAGTTAGTGACTGTTTGAGGGTACAAAAAGAAGTTTTGGTTGTAGCCAAGAAGAAGTAAACAATTCTGGGTTTTTTTTGTTTGTTTTTTTTTTTTTTTTATCTTTGCTGCCATGATGACCAAAGGTTCAAGAGGTAACATTTATTGGGCAGTGGTGGCCTAATGGTTGCGACCTTTCCCTTGTGAACAGGTCGCCAAAAAGTCCAGGCACTGAGGTACCCTTGAGCAAGGTACCGTCTCGCTACACTGCTCCCTGAGCACCACTCATAGCTGCCCCCTGCTCCACATGTGCACGTGTTTACGAGGTCACGAGGTCACATTTCATTGTGGTGCACTTTGTGTGTGATTGGGTGTGTTCACAATGACAAATTAGTCACTTTCATTTTCAGTAAAGTCACTGGGAAAGTACACAGTGCTCATGAACATGCCTAATAGCACTACTACTGTGTAACACTTACAGTTTGCTTGTATCCTAAGTGTAACCAGCTGTCTTGAAAATTAAATGAAAATTAAATAAAATCCGAAAAACTGATTAATGTATTACCAGCGTAGTTTTACTCTAAAGCAAAGCAAGAGTGGCTGAACAGCTGACAACCATATGAACCACACATTGTTTCTAATGTTAGTGAATACTAAATACTATATACGGTATATATAAAATTATAATGTACATGTGTGTATACCTGTCAGGTGTGTGTACCTAATAGGGAACAGTCAGCTCTGGAAGCAGAAAAAATGGGCGACCGAAAGGATCTCAACCACTTTGATAAGAGCTTTATTGTGATGGCTAGACAACCAAGTGGCAGGTCTTGTGGAGTGTTTCAGGTATGTAGCAGTTAGTATTTACCAAAAGTTAAGGACATCTAGTGAATCACCAAGAGGATCTCAGGCACCCAAGGCTCACTCATGCAGTGAAGGCTAGTCTGTCAGGTCTGATGCCACAGAAGAGCTTCTGTTTTTTAAAAAGTAAATGCTGACTCTGAATACTGAAGTGGAGACAATTGAAGCACAAGTATTTCATTGTATTTTTAATACAAATGACAGTATCGTTGAACTTGAAGCACAACCTGATGATTTTCCTCGCTTAGAGTGCTGGAAAAGTGCATTGGGTATCCTAGGGATACACTGACTTTCTTGGAGGTTAAATGAACACTGTTATCCTAAGAATGGGTTAGTACCTAAGAGGTTTGTTGTATCACTTTAGGGTATAATCTAGTTACGACTGCCATTCAGCCAGTGAAAGGCTGAGACGCTGATGTTCCTCACTTAGGGAACTGGAAAAAAACTCAAGTTTAACTGCTGTCTTAGGTTCAATCAGTTCTCTTGGAGGTTAAATGCTAAAACTGATTCATGCCACATAGGTGGTTTATCTTCCTCACTCTGAGTGCTTGAAAAGATTTAAGTATTCCAGTCTATTTGTCTTATTCTATTTTAGACTGGAGTACGCGGTCTCATTTCTTTCTGTAACGGATGGGGTTGTAGGAAGCAAGTGCAGGCTTGCAATATTTAACAGATTTTATTTAACAAACAGAAGTCTCACAAAACAGCTACACATGGGTCTAATGGCTAACATATAGCAGCAATACAACAGAGAACTGACAACAGCAGATATAAACACATAAGACTATAAAGGAATACGTAATGAGAAACACCTGAATAAAGGAGGGGCATAACATAAGGATCAGGTGAAAGGCGGAGACATAGGCGGGGCAGAACATAAACACAAGACCTAGGAACACATGGAAAACTAAAACACGGACAATGCATATTTAAATTTAAAGAAGAAGAAGAAACCTTTAAACAGTTCTTTCTCATATTTGTTTTGGAAAATTATTTAATTTTATTGTGCCTATAGTATTTGTTTGGATTTACATCTACATGTAGGGGCTACTTACTTGGCAATAAACTACATTCTGATTCTGATATTTGAAATATTGCATTTTCTGCAGTCGTCAATTTAAACTGAATAATGAATTACTACACTATAACAATAATAATAATAATAATAAAACTTCCTTATTAGGTAATTGGACCTATAGTATACCCCATTGTCTTTCATATAAATGTTTTTCTTGTTCTGTCAGCAGAGGTAGATTATAGCAGAATCAATGTGGTGGCTGTTTTTGTCATTTTCTGGAAAGATATTTTATACATGTGAACAGTAACAATGCGGATATTAATAGTTATTGTTGAAGCTTGATTGAGAGAGCAGTTATCAGTTATATACCACACAGGCCTTTTATGTTCTTTTAGTGGTTTTTCAAGATAATGCGGTCTAACTCTAATGTAAAGCACAATATCTTTTTGAGAAGGCTCAATGTTAATGTATAAGACACACACCTAAAGAAACCATTGTCATCGTACAGAGCCAATACTGCAAAAACTCTCTGGGTCACATTGGTACACGATTGTTGCTTCATTATTTGTTGGACCACACTAAAGCCATCTTCTGACCACCTAAGAATGAGCTTGGAGCTGTGACAGTAATTGAATTATACTCAATTTTCCCTGCTGAAACACATTTTGCTGCTCTACTTCACAACACTTTTACAAGAGAAACATTCATTTGTTGCCAACAGTTGTAATTGGTAGCTGGGAGCAATGTGAGAATTGAATATTTGTTTCTTCTGTAATATTCTTGTTACCCCTCCACTAATTGTAGCCTACATTTGGTCTGCTCAGCCTAGTGCTAAACATATAACATCTTGGTCATTCTCTGTTGTTGTTAAAGATCTACTTAGTAATAAAGTTGGGACTACACCCTTAATCTCCAAAAAGAAAGATTCCTGAATGGTTTATACCTTGTGTATATAGGTTTAGGGAACACCTTTGAGTTTTTCAGTACATTTAAATAAGATGGATGTTATTTAAAGGGCACTTCTGACCAAATCAGTCAGTCAATAAAATTTAAAAAAGTGGGACCAAAAGTGTTTTGTTTGACATTCTACAGGCTCTCTTTTTGCCTCTTTGTTTCCTAAGACCATACAGCAATAGTCCCTATGGAGAGATTAAGGTAAACTCCTATTGATGATGTATCATTAAGGTGGAAGGAGCATTTGAAAAACTGTATTTGTGGAGGCTGGCTGTTTGAAATGAAGCACTAGCTAAAAGCTAAAGTTAGCAAGATTAGCTTACCTCACTTTGGCTCTTTTTTGTCTTGCTGAAAGGGTGAAAACCTATGCACCTTACACTAATGCTACCATGGTCATATTCATTAGCCTGTAGCTCAGTTGCTAGGTAAGCAGTTAGCACTGGCTTAGCACCATTAGGATTCCCAACAGTTGGATCTACTTACAAAAACAGTGTATTCTTATAAACAGTATTATGTGTGAATTATTGTGTACATACACTGTCATGGCAGTATTTCTTTGATCACTGGTATGCTATATGTTACAGAGTAATGAGCTCCAGAACTGAGCTACCAAACACCCAAGACTGCATGTGTAGATTTCTTCTCTGACATATGGCAGACACTTTGTCTTAAAACAGCATCTCTTAATAATTGATATGGAGTGTCCCAAGCCTAAATATTTTAAAGCCTCTGTCTCTGCATTAAGCAGTCCACGTACACTCTAGATGAGGTGATGTCTGGGATTCTAACAAACCTACAGCCACATCAGGTTTGTTAAAAAAAAGTTAGATTTGCAATGTTTGAAGAACCATGTCCCTGTAATGCATGAACCTATATGTTCTACTTGTCTAAACAAAATGCTACAAATGCTTTTAATTTAAACTGCAGCCTGTAACACCTGGGTCCTCTCAGGGAATGATGCCAGTCTCAGCTGGCACGCAGCCACAAAACATCCACACTCCCTGGCATGTCATTCTCAATCGTCCAAGGCCATCTGAGCATGGAGCTCAAACTACAATCAAGTGAAGTGTCAAGAGATTGGTGTTTACCGAATCAAACAAGCAAAAAGTGAGGATGGTGAACATTTGATTCACACATTCAAGCAACATTTAGAACACTATGGGTAGTGGCATCTTGAGTGTTTATGTTCTATGATATTAAATGTTACGAAATTGATTCATTTATACTTAAGTATGCTATCTGATCTCTTTAATGGTGGAATTTAGAAACTGGAGCCCTCAAGCACTCTTTCGATAAATGAAACATCTGGAACATACATGCTCAATTTCTGAGCAAAATATTTAATTCAATCCAAAAGAAAGTGAAACAAACAAATCAATATTCAATTAAGGGTGAACTCGAATGGTGGGATTCGGTGGGTGAGAGTGGAAAGAGACAAATAACTATACAATTACCCAGCTTTATGTGAAAGCTCAGCTCACAGGAGGGAAGCAACACTTTATTTAATGTCTCTTTATTAAGGGCCAAACCAGAGGTCAGGTCTCTCTAGTGGTATTCCTGTCATCTCAGCCACACTTAATTACAGTGCTGTATAATGAATTATCAGGAATGATTTGGTCTGACATCTGATTTATCGTTATTCTATTTGTATGCCAGAGCGTGTGCTACAATAAGGTGGCGAACACGTAATGAACTCCAGAAACCCTTAGGAGGAGCCCTGTATGAACACTGTGCACACCATGAGATGTAAGCGATAAAAATCTTGCCACTGTTATCCAATGCACAGTTCTTCATGATGAAAACACATATGATGTATTCAGACAGGCCATGTGAATTCATGATCTCATGAATTTACCACAGGGAACATGCACTTAAATGGCTGACAGTTGTAAACAATACTGACTAACTCAAATTCCATGTTACCAAGTTTACATTTTACTGAATGGTGACGACATAGCAACAATTAATCTTTTATTAATATTACTACCACTACTACTATTATTATTACTATTACTACTTATACATTTACATTTACATTTAATCATTTGGCTGACGCTTTTATCCAAAGCGACTTCCAGGACAGAGGCAACAATCA
>JBBPDA010000105.1:43411075-43434505 GCA_037974385.1 Arnoldichthys spilopterus | reverse complement strand
ACTGCAATAGATAAACACGCCAAGATCCTAAACTACCAAAGAGAGGAAATTCCATATGCCAAGTTCGTATACTACTAGGGAGAGAACTACAGTAGTAGATACATGTGCCAAGTGCTTGTACGAACTGCTTATAATATACTACTTATAATAATAATATTACTATTATTATTATTGCCCGACTGTAACAGTCCGTGTATACTTCCTGATCATCACAATTCCTTTCTGATGTGCTTTGAACTTCTGTGTTTGTTCTTACACATGAACACACACACCTGCGCAATGCGCATCACATGGGGTGTAAAATGAACTCTGCATGTAAGTCAATATTTATGCATATAACATATTAACAAAGTTAATTACATTATGTTTACTGTGTGAATTTTTTGCAGCACTATAATATCAGCACTCAGACTGCAGGTTAAAATGGTTTCTGATCACATCTTATTGTTTTCTCAACCAGAGCTGTGGATTATTCCTCATTTTTTTCCAGACAATCTTTTTTCCCCTGGAAAATTTTGTGGTTGGATTCAGGATAAATACACTTACAAGCAAACTAATATGCATTTGTCATTTCTTACTTTTAGGGTAAATTTCCAGGTCAATTTACATGGTTTAAGGATTTTCTAAGTGAAAATAAGAACATCCTCTACAGACATTGCACCTTGGCAGATTTTTACAATTAGTTACTATTTGCTGAAATTAACATAAAAAAAAAGCAAACATGAAATGTGGCCTGTGCCAAAGTAGGGCATTTTTGTATTTTAGCTCAGCAAACAAACAGAAATTGTGAACTAAAACTTGCAGAAAATACTATATTTAAACATGTTCTTGTTAACTTATTTTAAGTAAAAAAAAAAATCAATAAAACATGCCAGAGTTATTCGAACTTTTGCATATGACACTGTGTCTGCTTAAAAATGTATCACTCTTGAGCCTGAGAACATACCCTTCAAACGTCGCCAAAAATATCCTAGCAGATGCTTGTAGGGCTGGGTTCTCACAATGGGCCTGTTATGTATGAAGTGGAACTCTTGGTAGTGAGAGGGGAATGTAGTAGCAGCCTAACACACCTATTACACCTAAGGCACACCAGCAAACTCCAGGCATCTTCTGGCACAACTTCCAGTTTGCTGGCATGAGGGGCCTGTCTAACCATATTGGTCACTGTGCATGGGGTAACATTTATTTGAAACATAAAACGTGACTTTTTCACATGCAACACCGTATGAGCGTGTCCCATTACCCACCCCCATTATGTTAAATTTAACAAAATAAAATGTAACTGTGTTAAAAGCCAAATGTAACTTGATGGGGTTCCCAAACTTGCTGAAAATACATGAAATTTTCAACCTGCTGTCTGTGTTCCTGTACACTGCTCTCACACAAATGTCACAGTTAAAAGGGCCAATTCTGAATTAGACAGATAAGCAATTTTTGAGGCATGTGTGTCCTCAGAGTGAAGGGTGTAGCAGGGCCATAGTTTAAACATGCAGCTCCCAGCCACGCAGTTTTCAGCCATACCCCAACTGCACCTACAATATTCATGATTGGCCATGATTGAGTGAATGAACCTTGACAGGTTAAAGGTTTGTTGTGGTGATGCAGTGGTGCCATATGAGGATGCAATGTCCCCTGTCCATTCCCTACCTGTGCCAACTCTTATCCTCACCTCAGACACAGTTAATACTAAAAGACGGTCCCCTATTCATTCATTATCACACACTCTATCTATATCTCTCTCAGGCACTCCACCTCTGCTATAGTGTTGCCAGATTTGGGCCCAGATAATTTTTTTTTCTCCTGATTTGTTCAGAGACATTTCTGTAACTAGATAACAGTTTGTTTAGTTTGTTTGAAGACACATAATTTACAAAATATTGTTTCCATTTCATTTGTATGAATTATATGTAATTATATCCATTTGTATGTATTGTACTCAAAGAAAAGAGTATATTGACTGCATATCACATTTAAAACGGTGGCAGACTGAATGTACTTAGACTGGCAGTAAAAAGAAATAAAAAGTAGAAAAAGAACAGAATAAGAAGAGGATGAACTACTGTCAATATCAGATTGTGTACCAACATTTTAGTCATTTACTCTTCTGTAGCCACTGCAGATATATTGTCAAAAGGACTCCAAGTACTTTGTTTTTATATAATCTCTTTCGATTTGCAAGATGTGTAAACAGGCGGATGTGAAAGGAAGAAGGAATTTGTATAGATTTATTCCCAGTGCTCAGGAATAAATAGGACCTCAACATTTCTAGAAAATGTACTAGCATGGGCTTTTTACCTGACCCTGGATATTCCTCACAATCTATCCCTGGACTCCCATGTGTGTGCAAAGTGTATTTTGAGTGAGTGGCTCCTACTCATGGGAGAACAAGTCGTCCTCACTCAGATGTGACCACTAAGAGGCCTTTCATCACCAGAGAGATGCTGAGAAAGATCTAGAATGTTCATGTCACTTGTCTTTTGTTATAATCATGAGGTGGTAACTGACCATGTCACTCTCAACTAGATGAAAAAAAGAAGAAAACCTCTCTTTGGGAAAACAATACACATACGGTATGCACTTCCACTCAGCATTTTGCAGTCACTTTTCAGGTTAAGAATTTTTGTAATTTTTTAAACAATGACAACTCAGCACAGATATATGATTAGATATATGACAAAAATACGTTTAGATGTTTTATTAAATATTATAAGCATTTTGACTAATTGTTTTGAATTTTTTTTAATCATTTATTTATTTTCTTTTATAGGTTAAGTGTAGTAAAAGTGACTATTTGCCATTGTGAACACACTCAAACACCAAAAGGAAATGTGACCTCTGCATTTAACCAATCACACGTGCACAACTGGAGCAGTGGGAAGCTATCAACACTCCCCGGGGAGCAGTGTAGTGGGGCACATTGGTTTTTATATCCTGAAAACATGATGATTCAAAGAATTGTAGTGATAGTGTATCTGTATTGACATTCAAGACCTCTTCACTTTTTTTCTTTTTTTTAAGCTTTTCAAGCCATTAAAAAATTTCAACTGTCCTACACATTGTGTCAATATTTCATAAAGAATAAACCAATAAAAATGTTCCAAAAATATTATTTTAATAGTATTAATATTATAATTAACATTCATGTATATTAAAGTGGGGTTTTTTTGGCCAGCTCTTAAGTTTCTGTAAAAGCTTTGTTATGATACGGATTAAATGCAGTTCATTGTAAATTGTCACTTAAAAAAAGTAAGTATTATGCAAATATGCATAATCTTTTAAGGAACAGTAGACAGTCGTTTGAATAATGTATGACAGTTTTATACTCTCTGGGACTAAATTCCTTGAAGGAATCGGACAATTCATTTCCAATGTCTTTTGGCAGCTTTAGGGAAAGTGTAGTAAAGTGTTACGAACGAATAATTCCACTGACATTTTTCATTCTGTACTTGAAACTTGAACTTCTGTACTGATCTGCGTTTTCTCGTAACAGCTGCCGATGACATGGAAGTTGTACTCAGGAATGCCAAACATGCACGTGTGGACATCAAACTTTTGCTTTGCAAAATGCAAAACAAGCAACGCTATCATTAATGCTTGTACACACATTTGACAGCAACCCCACCCCCCACCCCCACCCCAAAAAACAGCCCTCATTTCTTTATCTCTGAGTATACACCACCAATTTTCTTCTCTTGGAAAGCTCGACGAGATCCCATCACTGCATGTGTGGCAGTGTGTTTTAACTCTCTTTTGAAATGCATTTATTCATGACAGCCTGTTTTGCATAGAGCCACGAGAAATGATTGAAAATGAGTCTGTTCACTGCGCTGCTCTGAGGTGAAGATTATGGAGATGCTTTGTGTTGTATCCTGGGAATATGTAATAAAGTCTTCCTCTGCCTCATAGTCACTGACTCAGTAATACTCTTCTGAAGCAGCAGCCACTTGCAAACAATCTGTATTTCCTCTGTTAAAGACCGTGAACCTCAGGGCTCACTGTATCACTCTGTGTGTATGTGCACTGCTATGTTATGTAACAATTAAATATGTAAATGTGATGGTGGCATATAACACACAATTATAACACATTATTGGACAGTGTTTTGCCTTCCATGAAATTAATGAGTGGCCCACTCAGTGACCTCAATCACCCACCCACTAAAGAATCTTCATCTTTTCCTCAGTATAGAAAGGTTTACTGCAGCCACAATAGCAAGGCACTGATTACTGTCTATTTATAATCCACATTTCTGTCATTTCTTGCAGTGGATAACAAATGTCTTTATGGATCTTTAGAATAGCCTTGAAGTGTACAATCTGCTTCATGCATAACAACTCATTTACAGCAGTAATCAGTATGACTTTAATTTCCACCTATTCAGAATGGCTGAGTGAAGCCAGAAAGTGTCTTTCAAATCCAGTATTGGGCCCTGAGTGCAATATGTGTTTAGTAGGGGTACAACTTTTCATTTCACACTTCGGTTCAGTCCCTGGTTTCTGTGCCACAGTTTGTATTATGGTTCAGTTCGGAAAAAATGAACATTTAGATATGGAATGTGCTTTTATTTGAAGTAGTTAGATGTGAAGTGAAAGTGAAAGTAGTTAGAAAGTGAATGTCAGTGTGAACACACTCAAACACAATGTGCAAAATCAGAATCAGAAGAATCAAAAACAGAAAACTCCCCCATGTTATGTAGTGTGCTGCTCCTGTTACAAATCCAGTCATTCATCATAATTGCAATAACTTTTGTCCAGTCCAGCTTTTCATGTTCTGCTTGTTTCGCCTGTTTCTTTGTTTTTTTTTTGTTTTTTTTTTACACCACATGTGTACTAAAATGCAGTCTGCTTGAAATTTCATACCATGACTCAGTCACAATCCTATGACTCGAGCGCATTTAACCTAAAACAGAATCATGTGACCTGTGTACATTTTCCTACAATCAGAATCCCATGACTCAAGCACATTTAACCTCAATCAGAATTTAATGACTCAAGCACATTTTACCTCAATCAGAACCTAAGGACATTAGCACATTTAACCTCAATCAGAATCCCATGACTTAAGCACATTTATCTGCGATCAGAATCACATGGCTTAAGAGCTCATTTAACAGCAGAATTGAGTGTCTTGAGTATGTTTAACCTGAATCAGAATCCTGTGGTGCAAACAAATGAATGCCATGAAGCCTGCATGTGACATGGAGCATCATGCTCTCTCACAGAGACAGAAAAAAATCACATATATCATGAGACAAACCATAGCCTACAGAATAGTTGATTTTGATTTCCATTCAGAACATTGCATTTTACCCATCCATGACACCCATGAACACAAACACCCACCAGGAGAAGTGGGCTGCACATCTGCCTGGGGGCAGCTAAGGGGTTAAGTGCCTTGCCCAAGGGCACTTCAGCTATTGATGTGGGAGGGGGGAAAAATGATGTTTTCTCACTCAGACCTCCCATGTTTTCCCTGCTGGTCCCAGGAATTGAATCAACTGACACTATTAAGCCATGGCTGTCCCCTATTAGAATGAGCCCTTAATGCAGCTGACCTCTACATTACTGTACATCAGTAGTGTGGTGGTCTACAGAAACCTACTGGGTTTTGCTGACATCTGTTTTGCAGAAAAGACAAAAATTGGGAAAAGAAAATCAGTTTTTAAGGTTTTACAATATTGTGTTCACGTTGTGTAGCTTGATTTTAATGTTTATTTATTTATTAATTTATTTTATTTTCCTATAGAGTTGCTTTAGTTTTTTTAAGTGAGTGCAGGTTAGTTGGCTAGCCAGTTAACGTTTCATTACTAAAGCTTTTCTTATGCCTTGACCATAGAAAAATAAAAAGACCTTCAGGTTATCATTCAAATAAAACCACACATGAAGAAACCTCTCTGAGAGAATAAGAAGTGACCAGTGTGCATTTGTGTCAGAATGTGTGTGTATCTATGTTTGTTAGTCCATAATCACACACCTCACACAATAAAATGTGTAAACACTGTCAGATATCTGAACAATGAACAATGTTTGTAATTGAAATAAAATTTCTGTTTGTGATGTGATGATTTTTCACACGATCCAAAAGCCAAAATTGAAGGAGGGATGTTTTAGTATTATGCTTGCTCTGTCAGTGGCACAAAAGCAAAACCTTATTTGTTATAAATTTTAAAATGGTATATTTCTGAGCAATAATGTTTATGTAGAATTTTGCCTATAGCTGTAGAAAAAGGTCATAAATATAATAACAGATTTTTTTAAACCTCTTAAACTGTGCTCTGCTGTCTCTTGGTAAAACAGACTTTTGACAGAATGCAGTGAATTGTGGAAGGGCTTTTTTTTATTTTTTATTTTTTTAAGAAACAACAAAGGCAAAATAAATTCACCATGTGAGACATTTCTGCAGGCCACCCTTCATATGTAAGCAGAGACCAGAAATACAACAGCAGCCAAAGTGCTGGAGTACACAGTTGATGGTGTCCATAAAGACGAGCGAAGGCTATACAACACCTTTGTTTAGTCGGCCTTATGTCTGTACAAACAAACTGGGGCATACCACTATTATCCCTCATGGAATTACGACCACAGATTAAGTGCCAATCAGACAATGACCATTCAAAGTCTCCCTGGAGAAACAACACTTAATTGAGAAGGAAGTCGAGGTCATGCTGGAAAAGAATGTAATCCAACCATCAACATTCTGTCAGGCTTCCCTTGCAGCACTTGTACTAAAAAAAGGCTGAGGTGCTTTTTGAAAGGCTACCCTAAGCCACAGGAAATCAGGAAATCCTGGAGGCGATGGATGGAGCACGTATCACCTGAGAGAGTGTAGAAAAAGGCGTGTCTGGTTCATTCTAATATCAAGCCACTCCTACTTTAGCTTTAAAAAATCTGGAAGATAAACTCAAAGTGTTTAGCACAATTAAAGGCATTTTGTGTTTAATTAGCATGGAGATGTCTGATGGAGTGAACCTAAGGACGACATCAAAGAAAAGCTCTAATTACCGTTGTACTGCTATAATCTGTTTATGAAGTCTCCTGTGTCTGAAACAGCATTAATTACCCATTTAAGTTTACTAATTGCCTGCTTAAGTGACCAAAGTCGATTCATGACACATATTAATCTTAAGTACCAAGGGAAATCACTGGGTTAGGTTCATACAGACCTGCCAATACACCTTAATTAGTCTGCAAAAGTGTAGGCAAGCTGGTAGAGGATTCAGGGAATATGGACAACATGAGTGATCAAGCTGTTTTTTTTTTTGGTTGTTGACTTTTTTGTTTTTTTGATCAATCTTTATATTTGATTAAGGCCATTAAATAACTCAGCTAACACAGCCTCAGAGCAAAAATATAGATAATGCAGCTTACATACCTTCAGCATAATGTTACACACACATTTCTATTCTGAGACTGTTTTCGCTCCCTGTAGCTCGTCATTTAAGTAATCGATTTCCTTTACCAGCATTTTTTTGCATGCTAAAGAGTGTCTAGTCGAAGACGATGTCCTGCAGACACTGCCCTAACACTGGAGTGAACATGGCCAATCAGAGGAGGTTAATCACACCTATAGATTAACAAGCACCGTTTCCATTCACCAGTCAACCTCTAAGGGAACGGTTGCTCAAGGTGGCAGCTCTAATGTTTCACAACCACTGCAGCATTCTTTACTTTCTCTTTGGTCACATGGATTTTAAAAGGTCACTGGCATATCATTGCAAATTGACACTGCAGTATATGCACAAATGGATAAATCACACAATTTTCATGGCTTGGCATTTTGTACATTGAGCACACTTATTTGTAATGAAACAATGACTAGTACATTGTTGCTTTTCAAGAAAACAAACAAAATAGTAACTTTACAATTAATTCTCATACAAGTTAATGGAAGATGGTTTTGGACCATTTCTATTGGTCTGCTCATCATTAAAATGTCACACAATGTAAAGACCAGCAGCTGTGTTTATGTAGAAAAATAAACATTGAAAAAACAAAAATGGACAAAAGTGGTTTTCTCTGGACAGTAGCAATACTTTTAGCATATGTTGCATTTTGGAAACCTTACTGATGCAAGTATCAGTATCCTTTATTACTTTATCAGTTCAGTGTTTCATAATATTGTAGCCCATGCAGGACCAGCCCTGAGCACACCCACCAACACACACATACACACACACCTGCCAATGTAATAACCACAGTACTCCTCATTAGAGCCTTACATTTCTTTATAAATCTATCCAAAGAATCTTCTGCCTTTAATAATTCTATTTTCCCCTTTCCCACTAAGTCATATTTTCAGAATGGGTTTTATTCTGTGTTGTATGTGCTTACAATTTTTCATTTACATATAAACCTCCCAGAATGGGCAGCTACCCTGTGGCTGATGGCTGAATGCATAGGAGGGGCTGTTAGTCATACACATATTACATCAGCTTTCTGTGTGTGCTTCACATATATATATTGCATACTGTAGGTACACACACAAGTCGCTTTTTTTTATCTTGTATCTACACCCATTGTTCATTCTATCAGCTCCACTTACCATAGACGTGCACTTTAGTCTACAATAACAGAATGTGGTGCAACCTTTTCTCTGCATCTTCTTTTATTCCCCTTTACCTCATTCATCAATGGTCAACACATCCAACAGTACCACCAGTGTGCAGGAGGCCATGAAGTAGAATAACACACACACACACACACACACACACCTGCCAATGCCCCCAAACCGCACCCCCACCCCAGCCCCCCACCCCAAGTGGTTTAGTTTAAAGGGAACATTTTAATTTGGGAACTTTTGAATGTCTTTAGGAACATTTTCAATAAATAAATAGTAAATAACGTTTCTGCTAAAATAATATGACTGTTGACTGAGGCTGATGACTATTGTTTTTCTTTTGAAAGCACTTGTTTTTAATGACCCATATTTCCCATTGAATGAGTGTTTTCCCTACCCATATTTTGACCAATCGCACCTCCTAGGACTAGGAGGGACTTTCCCTCTACTCTAACTGCACTTGGATTGGATAGTAGTTCATATTTACAAGCAGCTCACCAATCAGCTAAAAACTCAACTCATCAAACTCCCTCCAGTCACACTTTTGGGGAACAACAAAAAAAATTTCTCAACAATTTTCAGCGCCCCTTAGGCATTTTGAGCCTTAGGCAACCACCTACATCGCCTATGCCACAGGCCGCCCCTGAGCCCATGTATGACTCTAAAGAAAACGTTAATAACTAGTAAACTAGACCAGTTTCTGGCACAGTTCATAATTTATAATTGTTGTATGTAGCCCAAACAATTACATGCTCAAATAGCGGAGAGTGACAAAAACATCATTAAAGAGTCAAAAAAGAAAAAAAAAGATTATGCCGAATGACTGATGATGGATGTTTACCCGAAAGAAATGTTTCAACTCGGTAAAGTTGAACTTGCCTCATGGTCTGCCTCTGGGCTCTGGTCTGTAATAGCCACAGTACTCCTCATTAGAGCCATACTTTTCTTTATGAACCTATCCAAAGAATCTTCTGCATTTAATAATTATCTTTTTTCCCTTTTTCCCCACTAAGTCATATTTTCAGAATGGGTTTTATTCTGTTTTGTATGTGCTCAAAATTGTTCATTTACATATAAACGTAAAACATCCTATAAACATAATGTGCAGCTGCCCTGTGGCTGATGGCTGAAAGCATAGGAGGGCCTGTTAGTCATACACACATTACATCAGCTTTCTGTGTGTGCTTCACATACATATTACATACTGTAGGTACAGACACCAGCTGCTCTTTTTTTTTTTTTTTTTACCTTGTATCTACACCCATTGTTCATTTTATCAGCTCCACTTACCATAGACGTGCACTTTAGTCTACAATAACAGAATGTGGTGCAACCTTTTCTCTGCATCTTCTTTTATTCCCCTTTACCTCATTCATCAATGGTCAACACATCCAACAGTACCACCAGTGTGCAGGAGGCCATGAAGTAGATTAACAAATGATGCAGAGAAACAGATGGACTACAGTCTGTATTTATAGACTACAAAGTGTGGCAAGCGAGGCTGATAAATTGAACAATGATTGTAGATATGCAATATATAAATAAATATTTGCAATTTTGGTATGACAAGTTTTTGGGGGAGTGAGGAGTGGGACTGTTAATTGACTTAAGTCAACCATCAGTGGTATTTCAGTGAATGAGTATATGTAACATTCAGGCAGGGCACGCACCACTTTCTTTATGTATTAACTGCACATAAAATGTCCAGTAATGACCTTTGCATAAATAAACTGAAAAGTCCATTCTGACTTTAATTAGAGTTTTAAATGCATGAGAATATTTTATTCATCTGACAGCTCTTTTGCAACTTTTGTTTTGAACGATGCAAGTTGGTTACTTTGTATGCTGAACAAACAGAAACAAACAGAAATACGTTTTCCTATGAGGTAATTGATGAGACTGCCTCAGATGGCAGGCATTTCTGACAAGCTGACATGCCATATGTGGACATTAGAAAAATAAATCACAAGGTTGATACGAATAAAAGATAACCCTATTTCACTCACGCTGCCACTGCATGGTGTCTTCCTTTCATTTCAGTGCCTGTGTTCTTAGTTTGTTCACACAGACTGCATGAGCAGCCTGGCAGTGCGGCACTGAATCCAGAGTACCGTCACATAGCCTACTGTCGGGAAAAAAGCAGTGAAATAGGCAATATATTAAGACTAAAGACAAAAAAGACATTAAAATCACTTGCCTAATATTGTCAACTTCTGCCCATGCCACCAAAGCAGCTCTAAACCATTGGGGCACAAGACGTCTGAAGGTGTGCTGTGATAATGACAATAATCCTACTACTACTATATCTGGCACCAAGATGTTAGCATCAGGTCCTTTAAAGCCCTGCAAGTTGTGAGATGGGGCCTTCAACTAGTGTGTCCAGCACTTCCCACAGATGCTCAATCAGACTGAGATCTGTGGAATTTGGAGGCCAATTCACCCTGAGGCCATTTTCCCAGCAGAACATTATTCAGAGCATCACACCACCTTTGGGAGTTTGCCTCTTTTCCCATAGCAAATCCTAGTGCCATCCTTCCACAGGCAAGTGATGCACACATATCAGTGTTCTACTGTATCTGATTTCAAAGGTGACTAGGGATCAGCATGGACACTTTGACCAGTCTTGTATTGCACTGTGTATTCTGACACCTTTTTGTCTTTGCTAGCATTTACTTCCTCAGTAATTTTTGCTGATGACTTGCTGGTTCACTGGTAGTTCTTCCTTTATACCACCACTGTATACCAAGAACACCTGACAAAATGTCATCTAGCCATCACATACTTATGCTTGCCCACTTTTGTCCTTTCAACACTTCTATATAATATGTTCCATCCCTTGACAGGTGCAACAAGTATATCTTGTAACAGGATAATGTTATTCATGTCACTTGTTAGTGGTTTAAACTTTATGGTTGGTACTTGATGCTCTGCTTGGCTTCCCTTAATGGCTTTCTTTTATGTTGCTCCTTCCTCAGTCTTGCCTTCAAAAAGTGAAATGGTGGCTAAGGAAGTTTAGGAGTTTGACTTAGTCAGCCAATGATATTCAGAAAGATTCTACATTTATCTGCATAGCATATTTCAGGCAGTTCTCTTGCTCTAGCTAATGAATGTATACTAAATGCATTCCTAAGTGATCCATTGTGGCCTTCTGTGTCTGCTTTTGCTAAGCACTCTTGAATATTGTTGGTTAATAATGTACCAAGCAGTTGATTCTGTAGCAGCACATGTGGTGGCCTCTAATTCATTTATTATGATTTACTGTTAGTAACAGTGTTTATGGCCCTTAGGTAGAGATGCCACACCTAGAATCTCTAGAACTTCAGCAAGCTCTCTTGTGTATGAACTAATGATGCAACAACACACAGCTGGCTATGAAACAACTGAGCAGCTAAATGACTAATTACACATTGTCCCCAGTGCAGTTCACTCAATATAGATGTTTAAGCCCTTATTTATAGTTTCATTTTGAATTTAAGGTGCTGGAGCCAAAACAACAAAAGAAAAATATGTCACTGTCCAGTTACTAATGGAATCGCACTTCATATTTGAGTGTTTAGAGTAATTCAGGAAAGAGCTAGTTATAAGAGAAATATGGGCTAGACAAAGGTAGTTAAGTTGTCTTCTGTGAAGACACATGAGCTTACAAAAGGGCTTTATAGAGCACTGCAGTCACAGTAACTGCACATTTAACAACAGAAAAACAAGCTTGCAGTACTGTATTATTTTTCTCTTCTTTCTAGACCCCCCAATAAAAGTTTTCATGCCCTGTTAACTCCCCACTAACCTAGTAGTTGTTGAGTCATTATTGATTTGGGGGCACAATAGGCTGTTTATTGAAACTGCATGCTATAGTCACCAGAACATATTGTTTTTGGACAGCATGGTAAGTAACTGTGACATGTCCACATGATAAAAGAGACTGATTTGGTTTAACACCTGGAGCCATTGAAGGTTGGTATCTTCACTGTGAATTTAAGTGGAAACAGGGCCTCTGGGGGACACAAAGAAAACAGCAGCATAAAGCAGAGTGTCAGAGTAAAAATGACCTGTCATTGAAGTAAGATGACAGACAGATGTAGATTGACACTGAAAATCAATTTGTTTAGCAAAATGAGGCCCTGTTCACAATAATGTGAAAGAGAACGCTGCCCAGTATAATACCCACTGGCAGTCGAAAAGAATTACTCACATGCACAAGTCTACTAATGTCTAGCAACTGTCTTTGGTGTGTGTATTCTGTCTATTCAATTAAAGGAGACAGACCACAACAAAAGACGCATATTCCAACAAGACAATGCAAGATGGCACGCATTTTATAAAACCTCACTGAGATCTTGTGGGGCTACACTGAGAAATGTGTGAAGAAGAAAAATCCAACCACTATAGATGGTCTGTGGACAGCAGTGACACACAGGAAATTATGACACAGTGGGGTTGTCTTAAACACTAGGGGAGCTGAAAAGCGCTGACAAACATTATTAAATCAAAGTACTCAAGTATTCACTAAAACACCAAAAGTGAAGGGGAAAGTGAAAAAGCACACTACAATTTAAAGTGCAGGGGAATTGGTTGTACTGGGTCACCAACAGAACTAAGGGAGGACAGCACTGCTTCTGTGCTTACAAGACATTAGGGCAGAAGAGTTTGTATGAAAAAAGCTGCATCTTTCTGACACACTATGCTTATCTGGAAAATTTGTCAACCCAGGCACAATTAAAAGCTCCCTTTTTCTATAAGAATGCTGATGTGGATACTGAGACATCATTTTCAGCACCAACAGGTGTTCTGTTTCTCTTTCTGCCTATTTTACACCTTCTGTCACGTTTCCTACCTGTTCTATATGTTCTCCCTGCTGTGTTTTTCTTCTCTCCTCTGCTTCCTGCTGAATTTCTACTTACTTTGAAGAAAAAAGGTCTTAGTAATTTAAAGTTTTCATTAATTTAGGGTTTTTTAATGACGTACACGTGTGTGTGTGTGTGGGGGGGGGTCAGTTGTGTGATTTGGTTTTAAAACATCAGCTCATGTTGGCTAGTTAGGATATGCTAGTACAGTCCAAGGCCTTTAGTCATTTTGAAATTAATTAATACAGCATTGATGGTCATAATCATCACAAACGTAATTAATTTAGAGTGGTCTAATATCAATTTTGGTTGGTTACATGTAAGGCGTGGCATAAAAAAAGCATTACCTTGGCTGTTACATGGTTGACTTGCTGTTACATACTGTACATGCCTATGTCCACCTTCTGTTAGCTGTGTATTGAGAACTGTCATGCAGTCTGACTATGGAAGCAATGCACTCTGTTAACATATCAATAAAGAGCACTTCTAAATTGGATTAGGTCTTTCTTATCATAAGCTCTGAAGGCTTTCTAACATACCACTAAATCATGCAAGGCCTACTTATGCCCTCTTAGAGAAACTCCCTATTACAAGCTTAAGTTGCAAGATAGATTACTGGCTTCACCTCCTCCGTTCTTTTACTCTAACCCAGCCAAACAACATGTACTTATGTATTCAGTCCCTAGCACAAGGCAGCCAGACCCCAGGATGGCATGGGGGTAACTCAGCACAGGCCAGACGCATCATCCTAATACAGCATCTGCCAAAAGTAACATACTGAAGACCCACACTGCTGACACTTATACACTGCACTGAGTGCCATGAACATTTTGTTTACTTGACATAAGAAATCTGGGTAAATGAATCCCCCTGCCTCTTGCTAAGGACTGAGAGTGGACTGCAAATGTATGACCCAAATTTCTGTGAGTGTGAGTAGCAGTGCATAACCAGGGGTTAAATTGGGCCAGAGCATACGACATGAGTAGCAAATGAGGTTTAATTCCACTATACCCTGAAAACTGAAGGTGGTTCTTTAGAGCAATGTCAGAGAAGAACCATTCTTAGTTCTCTAAAGAGCCTTTTAATTAATGGTTTAATGGATGATTACAGTAACTTATTAGTGTGAAGAAACTTTACATAAGATAAAGCTTTTTACTAGAACTGTACTGGACAGTACACAGTCAGAAAAGGGAATATGGAACTTACATGTACCCACAAAGGTACAACAATGGTCTTGAGGTCCAGCTGTGTACCTGGATTTTAAAGGTACACTGCATAAATTTTCTTAGGTGAAAAGTACACTTTCTACTTTTTTTATAGACATGTTTTAAAATAGAAAAGTAACATAAGTTACCCATTAACCTCTTTTTCACAGGCCTCTAGCGTTTCAGGTGCCAGTACCTAAGAATACAATGGTATTTAAAACATTGAGAATGAAAGAAACTTAACAAAAAAACAAAAAAACATTGAAATTATACAATTTTGTTCCCCAACTACAGATACTGAAGCCATATGATACTAATTCAGTAACCATTAAGCACCTCTTTTTTATGTCACCTACTTTATTTGACAGAAATGTGCATTATTTTCTCTAATACATTTTTATCTTCATTACTCATTGTGATAAATTATGTAGACAAGCACATATTCCAAAGTATATTAGGTTCTAGTATATGTAGTTCACATAGACAGATAAGCCTCTCACTAAAACAGCAGCCAGATCAAACATCACCATTTATTTCATGTGGTTAGACTTTAATGCATTTTATTTCCAACTTAACATAATTTTTTATATTAACTTACTACAGCCTTGCTACTAAGAATACAAAAAATGATTTATAACAGGCTTTCTGTCATATAGAGGAAACAATATTTTTGTTTGGAAATTGTTCGTTGGGTATCCACAATTCAAAACCATTCAATTAAGAATCATTTCCTTTACTTGAAGATCCATTGGTATAAGCACTTAAAAGATATCCTAGATATCTAGATAACCTAGATACCGCACTGATGAAAATAAAAGTCTCTTGACTTGTTTGGATATATACTGCTTTACACAAACTTTACATTCTGAAGTTCTTTGAATGTTAAAATGCTTCCTTACTCTCACACGTCTCATTTACTATACAAAACAATTCTTGCAGTTTCTTAGGGAACCAAAATGTACCTCTTCAAAGAATCCTTTTTTCAAAGAACCCTATATATTTTATATACAGTATTCTGCAGAGCAGATTGGGCTCCAGATTTTTCCTTGACACCCAAACCACTGCATGGATTTGTTGAACTCCACAAGCAGCACATCTGGTGTAGGTGAAAGAAAAACTGATTATTCAAACTAGGTCTTTCTCAATGAGAGTTTTGAAAATGGTTAAAGGACAACAATGACATATATAAAATCAATACATCCTGTGTTAATGTTGTGAGTATTTACTGAAAATATGTTTTTTTTAAGCATGACTGTACAGATAAATATCATTTTCTCATGTGCCCAAGTCTTTTGCACAGCACTGCATATATAGTTAGATTTACTGAAAACTAGTTTTGTTCCTACCTTGTTAAAATGCATGAAGTATGGCTCGCCCACCTTCAAAATTGCAATTTAACCCCTGTACATATCAAGCATGTGAGTGTTTGGTGGGTACTTCTCTAGCTAGACTGTTTAGGATTCTTCTCAGCGTGAGCTACTCAGATTTGTCATTGTCAACATATTCCATGACAGATGTGAGTTAAAACTCATTAAGGATGGGTCACAGAAAGGTTACAGTTTTCTGTGTTGATATGCTATGCAGTGTTCCTCCTCCGCCACTTGGGAGCATTTTTTTCCCCCTAAGTTTGGAGAAGGAAAAAAGTAGAGGGGGCAGTGAGAGGCAAATGCGTGAAGAATTTGCCATCTTATTTCCTGCTGCTGTCTACGGTGCAGACATGCATAGAGATAATGTACCTCTGATACATTAATGGATGATCTACAGACAGGGGATGAGACATAAATCAATGCATCAACACCCTCCAGTAAATCAAGGCCATCGCAAAGTGTTATCTTACCACTGACAGATGGGAGTTTGATAGCCTCGCCGGAATCAGAGGCAATGTCAAAAGGGGCGTATTTTCCTTACCTTGCCCTGCTCTACATGTCCACAGAGGAGTGAGAGAGGGGGCGTTGGGGAGAAGTGGTCAATCCATCCGCTTGGATGAGGCATCAGTCTTGTCTCGCCACATCACTGCTCTCAGGTGCTCACAGCCCCCTTGTGGGAATGCTAAGTGCTTGCCATCAATCAGAGGAGACATTTGAGTCATAGCACGCAGTTCCAACAGTCTCTTCCTCCTCATGAAACACAATGTCTGGCCTTTTGTTAGGGAGGCTGAGTGATAAATATTTGTTTAAAATATTTGCACCTTTTAGTTTTTGTGCTATAAAATGCATGGCGTGTTCGAAATCTCTCCCTTAAAGCTCATTTAAACAAATCTGTGGCAAGTGTGGATTCTAAATGTGTTCTCAGGCAGGAGATTTTTTTTATTATGCAGTGGTGAGCCATAACTGATGCAGGTAAGCTTTCAGTTAAGGCCATTAATAACAAATATGGTTCATAAAAACAAAAACAATGCACATTTCTGCTAGTGACCCCTATGGGATTTTCATAGTATGTAAGCTATAAGCTGTTAGAAGTAAGCATGAGCTTCTCTTCAGTAATGGAAACAGAGCTGCCAGTGTTAACCAACTGACAAAAACCCCCCTGGTTAGGCTGTCACTCGTATACACAGTGATGTGTCTTAGGTCTTCAGATGGGTTAGAATGCTGTTTCCCCCTTACAAAACCGGCCCTCCACTAAAAATTCAAAGGTCAAGGCAAGGCAAGTTTATTTATATAGGGCATATTTTACAACTGACGTTGTCACAAAGCAAACAAAGAAACGGCGAAAAATGCAAGGAAAAACTCCCTAGTAGGAAGAAACCTTGGGAGTACCCAAGGCTCAGAAGGGGGAACCCATCCTCCTCTGGTTGACACCGGATAGCAAAAACAAGCAAGAGAAAAAAAATAAAATAAATAAAATAAATATTAGTATAGCAGCAGTTCCTTGTGTACAGGTGCCATGATGACTTTAGATCAGGTCTTTGGCAGAAAGGGGTGTTCATATGGACTCCTCAGCAGGAGCGAGTGGATTTAAAGCCGCAAAACTTCAAACCAGTGAATCCATTATTCACTCAGTTACTAAATATGTTGGTGGTCTAATGTGCCAGCCTAACCAACAGGAAAGCCCACTTCGCTGTATGTGTAATATGATGGAACAAAGACAAGCCTGGTTTGATTTTGTAATACTACTACTTATAACCAAAACTTACTAATTAAATAAGAGAAATTTTGTTATGTTCAATACTATGTTTTGCCACATTTTAATATCAAAACAAATGAAAAGATGTCTGAAATGCTGGCCTGAACACCCAAATACAGCATGTACATTTAATTTAAATGTAAGTTATTGTGTAAATCACAAGCACAATAAAATATGCAAAATATGCAAAATTATATTTGAATACTAAAGCAAAATTATAATAATTCTCAGCTTCTGAAAGCTGACATGCTGAAGTAGAAAAGGGGGGGGGAGTCAGTTATCTGTGTTGAGAAAGTGAAAGGTCTTCAAATGAGGTGTCAATCATATCTTGTAAAATAAAAAGGACAATATAAGCAACTTTGCTAAACACAGCATTGTACATTTAGAAATGATGTCAGTGCCCTCCTCATTAACGCTGTTGTGTATGTGTGTACGCGTGTGTATGTTTGTGTCTTTTCTCCAACACAGTGCACAGCATTTTCAGAGCCTTCTTGGACAGTTTGAGTAATGAGACGGGGGATGACTTCTAGCTGTGCTCAGAGAGGATAAGATACATTGCTCTGTAGGCTTTAGAACTTTAGCACATGGCTCTTCCTCGTTTTTTGGGGCAGCTGTTCTCTGAGCCTGTATCTGCTGTACCGCATGGTCCATCCATAAAAAAGTGAAAGTTAATCCCTGATCCCTGATTGAACTGGATGAATGGCCAGTACCAGTAAGGTGTGTAAAACCTCACCATGCAGATTCCAATCATGCAGAAGTTCTAAGACTTCAGTGGTTAATTCAATTGAATTAACTACATCAATAATTCAGTTCCAGCAGAACAGGGATGGGCTTTGGGCCTATGATTGTGTACAAGTACGCATTGCTGCTTTGCTGTTAGGGGCATTCCAATGCTCTCTGCTCTTTTTCAACATTTTTATGTACTTTTCAGCAAACTCCAAACTGGCTTCTCTGTTATTGAGGCTTACAAGCAGCATCTTGTGGTCAACCCTCTGAGGTCATGCTGCTGTATTCTTCACTTTGACACATCTATACCCACAGTGTTGTTTATTTGTTCAAAAATCTTTTTTTTTCTTCCTTCTTTAATTTAATTCACCTTTTTTCTACTGGTTATTCTTGGTTATCCACTACTGTGGTTTGGTCTTGGCCTTGGTGTGCCAAGTTGTTTACTCTTGCAAAGTTTGTGATGAGTTGTTTGACTGATGATTTGTTTTTACTGATATATGGAGGGTTTTTGGTTTTCTTAAAACACTTGGGTACCAGGTAAACTGAAGCAGTGGTGGGAAATACTAAAAAAACAATACTTAAATGAAGGTATGGGCACTAAGGTTATGGATAATCTTATGCAGTTAAATGTTGATGGATGGAGCCAAAAATACATTTAAGTGAAATTATTTCAGCATTTAAACCAACTTAGTACAAAAAAATAAATCTACAAACTCATTCATATTTAAGTTATTATGAAAATAAAAATGTATAATTTATACTATTTTTTCTTGTTATTCAAAAGCATTTAATTAAAACTTATTTCATCCATATTAAGTGGTCAATGTATATTTTAACAATACTTTTTTAATAATTAGTATTATTATTATTATTATAGTAGTATTAGACCCATAAAAAGATTAAATGAAGAGATTTATCCATTCATTCATTTTCCAAACTGCTTCTTTCATTTCGGGTCTTGGGGAAGCCCAACCCCAGCTGATTACAGGCCCAAGGCAGGGTTCACCCATCGCAGGGTGGCACAAAAACAGACAACTTTTCATACACACAGTCACACCTATGGGCAATTTAAAGTATCCAATCAACCTATTGCAAGCAGTGGGACATTGGGAGGAAACCAGACAGCTGGAGGAGACCCATGCGAACACAGAAAACTCTGCACAGTGGCACCCATGGCCGACTTAGGGATCGAAGCAAGGACCTTTTTGTTGTGAACTGACAGTCCTAACCACTGCACCACCATGCCACCCCTCTTAAATAAGATTTACTTATGAAAAGCATTAGTGCTTTGACAACATGAATTTGTTGAAAATATTTGTGTCAAAATATCTGTATTGTATTTTTTAATTTGTAAATGGATTAACACAGGGCAGCACAGTGGTGCAGTGGTTAGCGTGGTTACCTCACAGCAAGAAGGGTTAGATCCCGGGTTGGCCGTGGGTGCCTTTCTTTGCGAAGTTTGCAAGCTCTCCCTGTTCACGTGTGTTTCTACCCACCGTCGCAAGGCTGCAGTAGGTTTACTGGATGCTCTAAATTGCCCGAAGGTCTGAGCATGTGTGTGAATGTTGTCTGTCAATGTATCGCTCTGTGATGGGTTGGCCTCTTGCCCTGGGTGAACCCTGCCTTGGGCCATAGTCAGCTGGGATTGGCCCCAGCTTCCCCGAAACCCGAAATGGAAGAAGCGGTTTAGGAAATGAATGGATTGGCACAGATAGAGGTTAGCGTCTGGCAACATAAATGTATTGTCATATTTGTTTTATAAAAAGGAAAATCAAATATTGAGCATGGTGAGCATATAAAGAAGCCAATACTCAAGTTCATCTGGTTTTAGTGCTAATGCTGCCACAGTTACCAGGTTAACAACACAACACACAACACATAGGAGGTCTAATTGGTAGTCCTTGTAGTCCAGAAATGGATTGCCTGACATTGCAGATACTGTTTCATTGGCTAAAATGCCCCCTATGGCTATTTACATTGATTACAACATAAGTTCCCAACCCTGGTCCTAATGTTCCCCTGCCCTGAACATTATAGTGTTTTCCTTCTCTGACACACCCACTTAAACCCAGCAAAGGCTTATTCATTAACTGATTAGTTGGATGTGGTGTGTTGGGTGCACATAAAACACTTAAAATGTGCAGAGCAGGGAGGCTCCAGGACCACGGTTGAGAACCACAGTGTCATACACTTAGGTCAGTGTCTATGGATATCAGTACTTTGCCGAAGCATAACTGTAGTATCAGCGCACCATTACTTACTGCCATACTGTGCTGCTCTAATGTCTCTTCCTTATCAGTCAGCTGAAGCAGGGGCAAGATTATAAAACACAGGGCTGTGAAATTGTATATTCATCACAATCACTACATTGCCCTATGCAATTAGTTAACCGAGAAAGGCCAATAAGAGCATTCAAACTGAAGCAGCACTGAAAACCGATACAAAGCTCTGAAAACTGACATGTACAATGCATCAGTGAACTTTGCACATAGTTAAATTGGGTCTGCGGATTAAAAAATTAAAACAATAAACTGACAAAATAAAAGGGCAGGCAAATTTTTCTTCATTGAACCTCAAGGGGGAAAACAGTCTTTTTGCAGCAGCAGCAGGGCTTTTTCAAATAAGACTTTGGTCTCCACTGGGTTCTCTTGCTTAAATAGAAGCCTGAATGAATGAATAAATCTGTGGAGATGCTGAGTATTTTTCAAGCATTCAGGCAAACCACACTGTTCACAAGCTAATCAAAATCCAAAGTATCTCTGCATGCAGGGCAGGGAAAAATGACATGTAACACCATAAATGCAAAATATTAACAATAACAGTAATAACAGTACTAATATTTAGTATTATAACATTTATTTTCATAATCAAGTTGTTTAAATTACCTATGCTTTATCATTTATTTGTGACAGCAGTGCAAATGAAATCTAAATGTTCAGTTTTTAAATCGTGGGCAGTGTGCTTCTTTCCACTGCCATGTATAGAGCAAAGTGCACTGCAACTGAAGAACATTCCTCTACCCTGCATATAAATAAACCATATGTAAGTTCAATAACTGTCAATTTTACTGCTTTACCACAACAGAACACCAAACATCATTACAGCTGACCAATCAGTTCTAGTGAGGAAATGACTATATGTCATTGTGAACACATCACAGAATAGCACACTGTGCACCACATTGAAATGTGACCTCTGCATTCAACCCTTCTATGTAGGAGCTGTGGGAAGCTGTCATGGACAGCACCCGGGGGGCAGTGCCTGGGGATGATATCTTGCTCACAGGTACCTCAGTGGTACTTGTACCAGTCTAGGATTTGAACCAGCGCCCTTCAGATCTCCAGGGCAACTCCCTAACCATTACACCATCACTGGCCCTGCCAGGGTGGGCTCAGCAGAGCTGTACAAAGCATTACAATCTGACATTACAGTAAAAAGAGATTGCTATTAGTTACTAAATGTGTCATTTTAAAAATCCTTCACACGCTCTTAGATCCTTGTCTTGTGTTTACCTGTTTGTCAGTGCAATGCATTATCCTGTTCCTTTAGTTTCTAACTACATATATTTGAATGGTAGACCGTTAAAAGTTTCTGTGGTGTTTTTTTTAATGTTTCTATGGCAAAAACACATGGAGTTTTGAAACAATTGTATGATACTTCTGTTTGATCCCACAGGCATGGTCAACTCCAAAGGGTGAAAGCATATGAAGCATCAGGTCTCATTAAAAATGCGTCTAAACACCTTCTATCTTGTACAATTCAGATAAGCCAAGTTTAGAACATTAGTGTAGATTGTAAACTTTTTATTAGTGTTAAAGAAGAGAACAATAATATTTAAAAAATCATCACGCCATATAGGATTTAAGGAGCTCATTCCATTTCATAAATTGTTTTCCAATGATTTTAAAATATTAATTGTTCTTAGGAAATATAATTCTCCATGCTTTCACTTTCTGCAGTATGTATTATTGCCTGGTTCTATGAACGGAGAGAAAACTGGATTTTCTAAAACATTATGATGTATATAAACTAGTAAACCAGTCACAGCATACCTTTTACTAAACCCCTCCCCTGAATACGTAATCTATAACTATACATTGACAATTGCAAGTAGACCCAAACATCTCTACCAACTCTGAACAGAACATAACAATATGGGGTAGAGTTGTGAGGTCTATTTTTAAATCGCATAACTAATATCCCAAGTGTGTGTAGCGACAGGAAAATTATACTCACTTTCTGTATCAAAGAAACAGGAGGAGAGGTGTAAGTGTGGAAGATTGCATTAGCAATTAAACTTGTCAGAGAAAAAGGCACATTTCTCCAAAGTCTGTGGCTGAGGTAGCTGACTGTAATACTGTGCAGCCTACTCCTGAACCTCCAAATCCTAAAAGCATATAATCGTACATTTACCTTCCCATCAGTTCTGCAATACTTCAGCTCCTTTATTTCCATTTTATCTACAGAGATTGCTATTTCACAAGTTCACTGTGACGTAAAGCCTCTTTCTTTATCCGCTTAGTGCTATTAGTCTGCTGAGAGATCACAATGTTATGTAAGTAGCCTTCAAATGCTTACTAAAGAACTTTTTATCTACTCCTCTCTAAAAGTTTGGATGTTTTTATGCAAAAACTGCTCAGAATTTCATGGGCTAAAGAGTCTAGTCTTTCCATCAAAAACTGATGCACTAAGAAGCTTCGTAGATGTAGCAACGAGAAGCACTGGCATTGAATAAAGGGTCACGTGTTTGATTTGTTTGAAGTGTTGCACCTACAGGTACAACTAAAAATACCAGAAAAAATTTAATGTTTATTTAATTTTTTTTTTTACATTTTACTAGAAGATTTTTTTTGTAAACATATACTGAGGGTAAGACTGTGATTATACAGAATTAATTAGATCGATAGATAGACAGACAGACAGACAGACAGACAGACAGACAGACAGACAGACAGACAGACAGACAGACAGACAGACAG
>JBBPDA010000105.1:43379881-43399009 GCA_037974385.1 Arnoldichthys spilopterus | reverse complement strand
ACCGTCCCACTACTCTGCTCCACATCTTGGAAGTCGCTTTGGATAAAAGCGTCAGCCAAATGAATAAATGTAAATGTCATGTAAATGTTAAGTGTCTTGCCTAAGGGCACAACCAGGGCTGAGTCCTAGGATTTGGACCTACAACCTACCTTGTGGTTGCTGGTTCACCTCTATTAATCTACTGGTTGCCTTATATCACTGTCTGATTCATGCACGATTGGACAACAAAATCGTCAGCATCTAGTAGTAGCAAAAGGTGATTTAAACTAAAAATCAGTCACTCACATGTCTATAGATGATGTAATTATGCCTAAATAAACAGCATGCCTGGTTAACTTGTGCCTAGATATTCTCCCAAGACCGCTCTAGCTGTTTCACAGTAAAGTTATTAGCCCTCTGACAGCTTTAAATCCTTGTGCTTCATGGGGCTTATGCCCCTGTTTCTGCAAAATGCTAACAAGCTGATTAACCAGTGTCATTTGTGACGCATGTAATTATGTTGCTGTCCAGCTTTTTTTTTTTTTTGAATGTTCAATATTTTTCATTATTATTATTATTATTTCATGCCTTGCACACTGCAGGCTGATATGGCCTTATGAGAGATTAAAGCCAAAATAATTCCCCGGTTGACTAACTTTGCAAATTGGTCATGTCAAAGAACACTTTGGGAATTGCAGAATCAGCAGTGCTGTGTGGTGCAAGTTAGCATATGACCAGTCAGTCCAATTATGGATTGATGTCATCCTTTCCACCTCTGAAATCACCAATAATATAAGCTTTTTCAGAGATATACGTACATGGTATGAGCCCGGCAGAGTGAATGAATAGTTCATGCAAGAGCGTCTCCCTTGAATTCCTGTGAATGTTCCTATTTATTTTTATCCTATTTAATACTATACAGACATCTTCTGAGGGAGAGAAAAAAAATGGATTTTGGAAACCACGTCAGCTCAGTGGCATATTTGGCTGTCAGCTTTTAAAATGAGTCAGAGAAAGTCATTTAAAATTTGCCACTCATTCTACTACCTCCAACGCATGCAGGTACACCTTATCAGATCAGAGCTCAAGCTAAACATAAATGTCATATCTAGAGTACACATAAAACAACTGTAAGGCAGCTTTATTTCCTGCATTCTCCCTTAAGTGTTTGCTGTCATGGACTGCTTACGAAATTCCCCATGTGACCCTGTTACTGCCTTGAGTTATCAGCACTGATGCTATTAGCCATTACACAGGGAAACTGTACGAGAGAAGCGTGTGCTCATTCTTGTACAACCCAACTAAATCACCTGCTCAGCCTTACGAAAGAACAGATATATTGAATGTAGAAGAAACATGGTGCTATACTATTTGCTCTTACAGTGATGTCTCCTCTTGCTTTTGGTAATCAATGGGGTCCACATTATTGCATCTTCTCCCTTTGAAATATGGAATATTGCATAAAGTGCATCAGCTGTGACCAAGCTGCTTATAGGTTCTTCAATTTTCTGTTGATGTAGAGCTGTGCTTTCACTGCACTTGAGCAGCTTTGATATTGAACCATGAACTGTAAAATTGCTTTGGGTACGAAGCAAAACCACATAGTGTTTGCATGTGGCCCAATGTATTAGTCAAGCAAGAGACCGTATGCTTTGAAATGAATGTGCGCAGGGTGTGTTGTTTACAAAGCTTTGTCAATTTGTTCAGCTTGACAGCGACATGTCAGCATCTTTTTGGTCCTAACTGGCTGGAGATGGTTTTAGTCTGTTTTAGAGAGCATCGAGGCAGCAGAGTCAAAACACTGCCATTGTGCATTTGAGATTCATAAATCTGGAAGAGGCTCAGGAAGTAATTTTCTCTTGTTGTTGTTTTTTCCCCCCTGTCTGCCAGTGGCTCTCTTACAGTGAGTCGTTAGCTAAGGTGACGAACAATAGCGAACAGCATCTGAAACAGCAATCACGTTTCAGTCAGCCTTCTGAAGCGATGACTAGTATACAAGTCATTTTAGTGAGAAAAATCATCTAATCACAAAACACCACTACGTACTTTCTCTTCCCAAGGCAATGTCATCTAACTTTCAGGAGAATTGGTGGACAGTGTAGCCCCTGGATTAGGTCACATGCAGGACTGCTCCTCTTTTCTGCTCCAGTGCTGTGAGTAACAAGCTTGATACCACAGGGCACAGCAAGTGCAAGAACTCTGTCAGCTTAAGCAAAAAACTGTGTTTTTCCTTAACCTTTAAGGCACAAAGGAATAAAAAACCTCCAGAATCTGGAACTGCACTACTCTAGACACCACAAAGATAAAAAAGAAACATTCCTACTAACTCTTAGAAAAAAGGTAAAAGACATTTGGCCTGATTGGTGACCACAGGTAATTATACATTTCTTAATTACTTTTTATTTTCAGAATAATTTGAAGTTTTTAACAAACCAGCAGTGGCACTTTTCCAAATATTTAATATAGATTGAGTATATAATATATGCATTTGTTAATTTGTATTCTCATACTGTATACAGTGAGAAAAACCCAGAAATTGAATAATGAAATTGCCAGACACAACCAGCACTAACCAGATACATCAAGCAAGCTTTCAAGATCAAAATTCACGAAGAAACTTTCACTCCACACTACAGCAAAAAAATTCTGGCACTGTAAATTAAATGGTTGAAGCCAATGACAGAGTGAAATATGTTTATTGGTCAACTGGTATGCATACGGCAAAGAGGACTCTTTTCCATCAAACTGATGCTGGTTCTAAATCTTAAAGGGATCAGTGTAAGGAATGGCGTCTTAGCCCCGCCCCACAGCTGGGCTGAGTTCATGCCCAGCTGTGGGTTATTATCAATGTATTTAAAGGTTCCCGTGTGCCACCCTTCCGGGTCGGTCTTTCTTTGCTTGTTTGTCACTGTCATGATCGTCATCTCGTCTCATAGTCTCGTGTCTGTTCCTAAGTTTAATGTGTAAATAAACCCCTATCTACGAACGCCCTGCCTGCGTTTGCTGCCAAACACCCCACGATCGTTATAGAAAGACAGACCCAAAAATAGCAGCAGAGGCTGATGCCGGAAGTCCCTGCTCGTTCCGGGTCAACAAGGTCGATGCTGGAAAACTACCCTGCTACGTTCGGGTTGCCGCGGCTGACGGCGGAAGTCCTTTCTCCCCCCGGGTCGACGGGGTCGAAGCCAGAGAACTATGTCACTTCTGAATAACCCTGCTACTTCCATGTCCCCACAGCCGTCCCCTGAAGCCCCGCTCCCCAGGGCGAAGAGGTTACCGCCAGGGGAGAACCGCAGCAAGCCGGACTGCTTCCGCGGGACGTTGTTTTCGTCATCACGGTTTTGTCTCTGTGGACTTTACAGACCCTGATGTGGACTTTGATTTTGCCCCCAGCACTGTTTCCCCGGGTGTTGTATAGTGTGTTGGGTGGTACGTGTGTTATTTAAGTTCACAGTCTGGTGTCATTGTGTGTCTCATGTTTCCCCTTTTGTGCTTTTGGCAGATTCAGATGCAATATATTATGAATTTAAAAGCACATTTATAAAAAACAATCAAAGCAGATGCCTTCCGTCCACCATGTTTATCCCTATCCAAATTTGCCAATAGACACTAAGGAGGAATTGGCTCCTCGCCAGCACCAGCGCTGCCCAAGCTGAGACATCAGAGAGTATACATATCTCAGACTCAACTCATCATCAAATCACACATGGGGCACATAGGGCAGTGGTGGCATAATGGTTAGGGAGTTCAAATCCCAGACCAGTACAAGTACGACTGAGGTACCCATGAGTAAGGTACCATCCCCAAGCACTGCTCCCTGGGCATTGTCTATGTCAGCTGCCAACTGTTCCTTCATGGATGTGTTAAATGCAGAGATTGCCTATGTTATGGTGCACTGTGTTGTGCTGTGTTGACAATGACAAATAATCGCTCACTCACTCACAAACACCAAAGCAGAAGCTGAGAAACGTTCAGGTAAAACCAGTAACCTCTAGCTTATCTGAAAAACAAACTAAATTTGTTCATTTTTATTTTACACCTACAGTCTAATCATCACAGTGCACTCATTTTTCATTTGGAGATGCAGAAGCAATAATCATTTTTATGCAACTGTTTTAATAATTGCAATTATTCTGTATTAATACCTCAGTTTCAATGTGAAGATCTCTGTGGGGAACAGTAAGATGACAACACAAATGACCATTAAAGAATCCCATTACCTGCAACTGTTTGCTGTAAAACACTTTATAAAGAGTGGAATCCACACCCACTCTGATCCATTGACATTATTGGTTTTGTATTGTGCATAATTAAATTTTATGAATATGTTTTCCAATCAAATGAATCCTCTCCAGTTTTTTTGAAATATGATCTAGAAGGTTTAGTTGTCATGTATAATTATCAAAAGTATTATTCCAATATTGTTGCGAAAGAAATATTGTATAATAAATAATAATCTTAATATAATCCTAAAAATAATCTTAGTAAGAGTGAACTCCCTTTTTTGTGGTTAGAACTCCACACTGAGACATGTGCATGTTCCTTCTCTTTTGTAACAATTCATACTCTTGTATGTGCTGGAGGCAAAAATATAGGATCTAGTGGTCTTGTCTGGATATGCAGTAGCTAGGGAAAACAGACAGACACAAGATTCAAAACATAGAGAAACAAACAGGGTCAGAGTAGGGAAATCCACTAGACAAAAACATGGGAATGGGTAGAAACCAATAAACCAGAAAAACAAATAAAAACAACAGCTCAGAAATATGTGGATAAAAATGGTACCGACAAGTCACAACTGGGTATATACCGAGTGTAGAGTGATTAGGGCTACAAGGTGCAATAAGCTGAAGCAGAGGCAACAAGGATATAATGGTACACCTTTCCTCAGCACACAACCCCAACAAAGAGATGCTCACCTTGAGGTGAACCCTGGGGCAATGAGTAGGACAATCTGGACACACACAGTGGAAATTGTGAATCAGTTTTGATCATCCTCGCCTGTTACCCAGCACTTCGTCTGGGGAGCATCGGTCAAGGGAACAAGAAACACTTGGTTAGGAATGAAAGTAGTACATAAATTCGAGCGACTTTATTAATGCTCCTTAACACTTTAAAACCATCCACAAATATATTACAGCAGCTTACAGGAAAGCTTTGAAGCCCACTTGACGTGACTGCCTCTTTGACTGTACATGAGTGACATGTTTACATGTCATTTACTGCAGAAGCCATGGTCTGGGTAGCTAACAAACACCATGATATAAAACATGCATCAATCTAAAATGACCTCCAGAAGGTGAGAGATCTGTCAAGATTCGTATAGCATAAGTCATCAAAGGCTAGATTCTGGAGTGCACATGACCACTCCAATCTATGACTCTTTCTCAAACAAAAGCATATGAACATGGGTCTTTTGATCATCATTCTCAAGTAGGGCTCATATGTTACACTTGTCTGTTCTCTTATAACACCAACCATTGTATTGGTGGCACTATGTGGGAGGGTACAAGAAAGAAACCAGTGTTCAATTGCCAAGTCATAGTTTACCAAGTCACAAAAAGATGACTGTATCTATCAGGATGCTAAGATTTACTATATACACCAATCAGCCATAACATTAACACCACCTGCCTAATACTGAGTAGGCACTGACACCTTTCTACCAGAGTCAGTATTTACTTCTCAAACCACAGTAGCTCCTCTGTGGGATTGGACCCGACTGTCTAGCCTTGCATGAGTGAGCCTTGAGTGCCCATGACCCTGTCGGCAATTTACCAGTTGTCTTTTTTTGGATCACTTTTGGTAGGTACTAACTACTGCATACCTGGAACACTCCACATGACTTGTGGTTTTGGAGATGCTAGTAGAGTACTGTTTTCCATCTTCTGACACAACCACTCTAGAAGCGCTTGTTAAAACGCATATGTGTTGGATATAAATATAAATAACCAATGTATGTAGCACAGAGGTACTATGGACAGAATTTTGGAAAGGCTGCTGTAGTCCTAAGGCTTAAGGCAGGGCTCCTTAACATTCCTGGGGGGCAGGTGTACAGCACAGTTTGGTAATTTCTCTGCTCTCTACTCTCTAAATCGTAGTTCAGTCTTACAGGTTAGTTAAACCAGGTGTGTTTGAGGAGGGAAATAATCAAATATTTTTATGGACACTAGCCCTCCATTACCAGAGTAGGGGAACCCTGGCTTAAGGTATCTCATCACCTTCATCCACAACACCGAATGTGATCGGAGTCATTTCTCTAGATGAATCACAGTATTGTCTAGATGTAGATAACTGCCTATGACCAAACAACTCATGCAAGATGCTATTCACAAAAGCCTAAAGGAAGGGCATTAGTCAATGCAAAAAACTCAATAAAGTTATCATTATGCTACACAGCCATGGTAATAGCTGCTTTTCAGCTGCTGTGACCACACATGAATCAGGTGATAAATTCTTAAACCTTGTTTAGTGACAGCTTTTGTGAAGATAAAAAGAGTTTCTTTGTTTCTGCAGTTGTTAATAATTACATGTATGTGAAAAGGAATGCGATTCCAAGCAGTAAATCTATGGGCCCTCCTTTGAGCAAAGGGAGGCAGAAGATAATCGGGTGGAGTGAAGAGTGAAGGACTAGAAAGAATTCTTGGTGAACGGCATGTAGAATGAGATGCAGCGGCTGTGTGTCTGCGCCTCCCCTCACGGGGCTGCCACCAAGTTAATAGATTTTCACTGATGATAAATAGACTGTGCTAGAAAACCCTGGGTCCAGTCTGTAAAATTGTCTCATTATAAAATAAGAGCATTACTTTTCAGAACAGGAAGCAGTTATTGATAAAACAAAGACTGAAATATAATGCAAAATGTTACCTCGGTGTTACACTTCTCAAGGTGGAAAGTATTTCTGCTGCTGTACGCATATCAGGTATCCAACTGGTGAACAGTCCCACAACATACTCAGAAGTTATTTTAGAAGGGAATTTAGGGAGTCTGGGACAATGGTGACATTTACACAGAAGGTAGAGAGAGAGAGCTGGATGAATTTCCCCAACATGTGAGCACTGCCTGTATAACCTCATGAAGTCCCCCATGCAATAATGTACATAGGACTAGTTCTCATCCCTGCTGGCCGATAACCTGTAAAACACCCAGTGCCATGAACAGTTCTAGGAGTTGTTCTCATATCTCTCTCTCTCTCTGTCTCTCTCTGTCTCTCTCTGTCTCTCTCTGTCTCTTTCTCTCTCTGTCTCACTTTCTGTCTTTCTCTCCGTCTCTCTCTCTCTCTGTCTCTCTCTCTCTCTCTCTCTCTCTATTACACAAGATGTTCAAATATTGACTGGAAAAGTAAATGCATTCAAAAATTGGATTTCCTTTTCACCCTGCTCCTAAATGACAGTGATCTCGCTAAGGTATGTCCAATGAGTAGGAAAGTAATGGTAGCTATTCTGGCCAAATCAGAGAAAGAGGTGACTCAGTCCTGATCAAAGAAATATGAGGTGCATATAGGAGGACATTTTAGGTGGAAGTACTGATGTAGATTTGTGAAGTGGGGTCAACAGAACAAAGAAGAAATAAAATATACATTATAATGTTCTTAAATATGTCAAGCACATATGCATCTGGACATGTTTTAATTTTAAAGTAGTCTCACATATCAAAATATACAAGCATTCAATATGATCTATTTCAGCTCGGCTTTTCAGCAATGCCAGTTCTTAAACATAAAAATTTAATGTTAAAGATTAAAACTGTATGCAAAAAACAAACAAACATGTAAAACACATATGGAAAACATTAAAAAAAGAATAACACTGAACATGTTTATAATCCAATAAAGATCACTTGATGTTACCACTTCGCATATATATGTATATACACACACAGATCTGTGGCCATTTTTCTCAGGAGTTTGTGGTCAGTTTACTAGTAATGTCGATTGTTATAATTGTACAGACATTTCTCCAATGTCTCCGGTCTCCTCATTGTTCCCCCAAAAGCATCTAAAGTTTTTCATTAGGCACCTTGAAAAAAAGGTTTTCAGAATCTGACATCAATTGTTATGAGGTCCTTCACTGGACCTTGCAGCCAGTGAAGTCTGTTCTGTATACTTGTGTAATAGACAGGTGCTACAGACTGTACAGGTCTTGTATAGATCTGTGCTGGGATTTCACAAGGAAATGCAACAAGCGATACACACATGTGTGTTGTCTGAAACTCTACTTCTGTAATTTAAGGTTTTTGGAAGTTTGTTTATATCTCAAATATGGTTGTACAATTTTAGCATAATGCACCCTGTACGTCCAGTATCCCATTATCCCAATATCCATTAGGATGCAAGCAATCTGTAGTAATGGTTAAATTATGAACTTTATAAGAAGTGTTCCTTAGATAATATAATAATAATAAAAAAATATTTACATGAACATAATTTAGTTGTGTTACTCATTTAGTACCAAGTCAGTGTAACAAGATGATTAGCAGCAGGGCACTGGCAACTCACTTTTAGGTTGTTAACCAAAGAATAAAAAAGGAGATGCACACATGGGAAAATAGGCCAAGGGGAATGGAAACTTAAAAAGGGGGAGCAAAACAAAGCAGGAAGACAGATCTAATATGCATACAAATGGTAATGGGGAAATGGGAACAATGTGACGTTTACTCACTGGTTGCACTCAACAAATAAACCTGAAAAGTTTTTCAATCAAACCAGAAAGCTGTTACATGCACTTCAACACGAGAGAATTAAAATCAACATCAGCATTTTCATTTTTGGAGTGTTGTGAGATGCACCATTCTGTTCAACACAGCCTCAGTGGTGGCCTGTGGCCTCAAGGTGATATCTATGGCTAGCAAGAGCTCATAGGAAATCAAAAAATCTCACTGTCAGCATCAAAGACAATGCATTCTGCTATAAACAATTTGTGCTCATCCTCAGAGATGAACTAGAGGCAACTGCAGAATCTTCTTGGCTTAACAGGATACACGGAAGTCAGAGGTAACAGGGAGGCCAAAAATCCAAAACAAAGAAAAAACAAGAGAGAGAGGTATGAGATCCTAAGCAGAAATCACAAGGACATAATATAATGCACGTAAATGTACAGACAAAGTAAGGAGTTGGAAACTTTGTGAAGAACTAAGTCGACTGAGAACATATATAGTGATTAAGGTTAATGAATAGCAGGTTCTGAAGGCTGGTAGGCCAGTTTCGCCGACAGCGGAGGAGGAGGTGGCAATTGTCGAGAGTGTGATACCTTCCAAAATCACATTTCATTGCCGAGAAGCTTTACATAACACCATTGCAGCAAATTATAGGCTGTGTGTCATTTATTCTGCTTCATACAATGCAACAGTCTGCAACTAGTTTCTAGCTCAACAAAGATTCTTCCAGCACTAAAAATAACTACACATTTCTTTAGTGGTTTTTGGCTCAGTTAATGTATATGTGAATAATAGTCGACTCTCACAGTTAAACAGCCAGCAAAGTGACCTAGATCACTTTACCTTCAGCACAGCATTGCAGTGTAGTTATACACGCCACTGTAGGTTTAAAAGAAAAGTGTCTTTGTTGTGCCATTGCTGTCTTCTGTTCATCAACTGACACGTTGTTTGATGGTGCGTTGGCTTGTTTATAATTAATGGAGGAGAATGACAGCCATACCTTGAGAGCATTCTCCTAACACTGAACACCTGGAACGGGCACTGCACAACTCTGAATTCCAGCAATTAATTTTGTTGGCGGGGTGGGTGTTTATAATTTAGATATTATAATTTCCCAAATAATAACAAGCAAGTTTGAGTAGAAGAAATAACTTTTAATATCACATAATTTTGTGCTTTCCTGAAAAAAGTATCCAGGTACACCCCTGTTTATCTTTTTGTTCATTTATTAGTCAACATAATAGATTAGTTAGAGTAATTAGATAAATAAATAAACAAATATATAAATAAATATAAAATTAAAAAAAAAAAAATTTCAGACACATTTATTGGCAACTAAAAAAAGGTACTGTGAGCTGACACAAAGTGACACAGGTGGGAAGGACAAAGGAGTAGAAGTACGCAGCTCAGGGTATAATATGTCAAAGGCTGTCACACTGTAGAGGACTGTGTTGTAACAGCGTTGTCATAGCTCATCTAGGCTGCCAACTAACCTTGTGCTTCAGGTCGAATTTGTGTGATCAGAGACAGTGGCACTTCTTCAGAGGGAGGGGGGGGAGAGAGAGGTTGGCTACTGTTCACCTAGCTAAAGCCTGTAGTCCATGGCAGGCTATGACAATTGCCTTTACCTAGATTACACATGCTTAGATTACACATGAAATACAAAGACAAGGCAGAACAGACTGGACCCCAAATCTCAGCCACACCTCATGCGACCAACAGCTACACAGTGTTTAAGTGAGACACCCTGTGTTGCTGCATGGCCAAACGAAAAGATGACATCATTTGCAGCATGAACCATGGAGAGAGGGTAGGTGGAATCTGAAAAACTACTGTGTAGTTTTCAGGCCATATGAATGCACAGTTCTGCAGTGGAACGGATGAACAAGTTCATCATTCAAAACTAGTGAACCATTTTTCCCCCAATACACACGTCGAGACACACACAAACACACAGAGTAATCTGTAAATCCAGTTGTCCCTGAAGTGTCTGAACTTCTATTATTGTACTGTTCTTATCACTGCCATTTGTGGGGGGAATCTGTTGGAATGCTCTCTGCACTAATTGAGTCTCAGAGCTACATTTTGGAATTATTTACAACCCTTATCAGGTCTGTGACAACCGATACAAACACGGTTTAGCTGCTCTCAAATAACAGTTTTATCATTCTGGCAGAGATATCATTATACTAAACACCTCTGGCTTTCCCGCTGACACCGTTTTCTCTGCTGCAATGAAGCAAAGCATCATTCCCAGTCAGATGCAGGCCTATAAATGATTCTGATGACATCACGAGATGGTTTCATAATAAAGCTTATAGTCCATAAATCTGTCTGATCTGTTTTGCAATGAACAGTTTGTGTCATTATCATGATACAATTGATTATGTGGGGCCCTTTATAACCACGTAGTTTATATAGGAACAACTGACACTTAAATACACTAAATACAGCAATCCCCAAACTGCCATAACCGGAATTATCCAGATAATTCCATCATTTCCTCCCCCACTAAGAGACACAGGAGCATGGATAGAGGGATTCGGACCCAGGCTGTCATTCCCAGGCTATTATTAAATCACTGTAATTAAATTTTATCACATTTCAATTGAGCTGAATTTGTAATGGACCTTTACCTGTGACGGACTGGTGACCTGTTCAGGCTCCAACATCCTCTGCAACCCTGGTAAGAAAAAGCAGCATTAATGAATGAATGAATGCATGACTTAATTAATTCATTAATGAACTAATTAACCTTGTTTACAAATTTTTATAACTAAGAAACTGAATTTGCCCAAATTAATTAAAATCATGTGCTGCCATCACAAGCTCTACAGGCAAGTCATGTTAACATAATAACTAATAACTCAAGATCTGGGGTTTCATGCTTTTAAAAGCTATTATATCTGCAGCCCCTGCCCTGTCAATGATATCGCTGTTAGGCATGTAAATAAATTAGTGTTTGTGAAGCATCATGTTACAGTTTTTCTTGCAGGCTTGTGCACAATGCTGCTGCTATTCCCAGATTTAATATTACATATCTAAAGCAAACTGTATTTTACAAAACACAAGACAAATTACTTCATTCAGAGCTTTCCTCCAGGTATGTAGGGTTATGAACTGATGCATGTAATTACATAAATGGGGAAAAAAGTAAAATAAGATTTCACTGCTCCAACACGAATTTTTCAGTTTTTGAATCTATCAGTAAACTACAGGTATGGTAGTGACTATGCTAATCAGTGAAAGCCATTTTTAATTAGTGTAAAGGTAAGGAAGACAACAGAAAGCCTCAGCATGCTGTGACACTGTTTGCCTTTTCAGTTTGGTCTCCTTTGATGTTAAAGGGCTCAGGTCAATATATAAGATCTGTGGGGTTTTGGGTACTAAAAACATTTTTACATGAGCATTTTCCAGTCCCTCTTTATCCTTTATAATTACAAAGAATGTGTAATTTACAGTGGTGCTTGCAAGTTTGTGAAAACTTTAGAAGTATCTATATTTCTGAATAAGTATGGCTTAAAAACATTTGACATATGATCTTTGAACATGTGAGTTTTGTACAATTCCTAAAAGTTAATTAATAAAACCTTATTTAAAAAAATTTATCAAAATGTTATAAATGGTCTACATACTATGTATGTCTTTTTTTCTTTAATATTGAAAATGATCATTGTTATATATTTGTGGGTGGTAAAAGTATGTAAACCTTCAGAATTAGCAAATAATTTAAAGGTGAAATTAGTTGAAGTTAACAGTTTTCAATCAATGGAATGACAAAGTGTGAGTGGGCCCCTGTTTTATTAAAAAAAACAAAACAAGTATTAATGTCTAATTTTCTGGGGGGGGGTTTACAAAAAATGTATCATCGGATTTGAGGATTCAAAGCATTTAAAATTTTATTACCATATGTAAAAAATACAGTTTACAGGTTACAGTGAAACTCATACTTGAACACCTCCTATGCAGACTAGACAATTGGCAACATTACAGCAATACAATAAGAACAATAAAATAAAATTTAATTCTGTCTCCTCTAGCTAACGTCTTCTAATACCAAATGCCTATTACCATAGAATGCAAGAGTTGGTATGGAGGGTTTAACATTCATAAGCATTGTATTGTTTATAGCAATATTGCATATGAGTGAGATAAATAAATATCACTGACTATTACCATACAGTGCTAGTGTGAGTATGGACAGTTTAACATCTATAAGCATCTTATTGTGTGTATCAAATATTGCACATGAGTTAAATACTCTGTTAAAGAAATATTGCACAATATACACTGCACTTTATGGCCATTATTATTGTTTGCTGAAAGCTCTACCTATCACACTGACGAGTGTTAAACAGCCAGACAGCACTGGGGTAAAAGCTGTCCCTGAATCTAGTTGTGTGTGCTCTGATTGTTCTGAGTCTACTGCCAGAGGGCAGGAGAGAGAAAAGTGGCCATGCAGGATGGTTACAGTCTTTCAAGATTGTCTTTGTCTTTCTGAGACAGCATGTTGTGTAATTGTCCTGGATTGCTGTGAGTGGTGCGCCAATGAGCTTCCAGGCTGTTTACAAGGCTTTCTCAGAGCAGCTGCCATACCAAGATGTAATACACCCTGCGAGGATGGCCTCCACAGCACACCGGTAGAAAGTGGTGAGGACTGTGGTGGACACTTAGAATTTTGTCAGGCACCTGAGGAAGTGAAGGGATGGAAGAGCCTTTTGGGTGACAACTGCTGTATGGTCTGATGGACAGTGACTCCAAGGAATCTGAAGCTGCTGACCCTCTCCACACCATCTCCACCAATGTAGATGGGTGCATGAGCAACATCCTGTTATTCATGACCAGCTCCCGACCCACTTTCGATAAAAAGTCTAAAAGTAAATAGTACATTTAATACATAAAGAAGAGCAATCGCTTCTCGGCCTTTTGGCTAAGATCAAGTGTAGCATCTGTTCTTATCAGTTTAATATCTGATATGTCCTCTATATGAGGACCATATATTAAATTGTTTTTTTGAACAGGGAGATGAAAGAGGGGCTTGCTCCGTCCGCTCCACGTTTTTTGGGTAGTGGTGGCCTAGTGGTTAGGACACTGCCTTTGGGACCTGAAGATCGCAGGTTCAATTCCCGGCCCAGGTACCCTTGAGCAAGGTACCGTGCCACTACACTGCTCCCCGGGCGTTGTTGGTAGCTGCCCGCTGCGCCGTGTGTGATGGGTTAAATGCAGAGGTCACATTTCGTTGTAGTGCTTAAGTGTGTTCACAATGACAAAGAATCACTTTCAAAGAAGATTTCTTAGGCCCCCAGAAAGAAAGTTGATGCTCATCAGGCTGGTAAATTCAGAAAAAAACACAAAATTACCAATAAGAACATGGTTACCCTCTCCAGGAGTGCTTAACAAAGATCACTCCAAAAGCCAAGTGTTTTATAGTGCGTGAGAACAGTAACTTGTTAAAAGAAAAGAACATTTTTTGAAGAAAGCACTCTACTACAGCATAAAAACATAATCCCATTTTTGAAACATGGGGGTGGCAGTGTCATGGTTTGGGCCTGTTTTGCTAAATCTGGGCCATATTTTTAATTATACCAGTGGAATCTAATAGACCCAAAGTACACAAACCATTCTAAGAAAGTGTGGTTAAAGAAGAACATAGTTAATGTATTGGAATGGCCAAAATTCAATCCTGACCTGAACACAATAGTAATGATGCGAATGTCTTAAGCAGATTATGTGATGGAACCCACCAACAGTTACAGGAAATGTTTAGCTGCATTAATTACTGGGGTCACACTGAAACTGAAAGCAAAGGTTGACAAACAGGTCACTTACAGGTGTGTATTACTGAATATTTTTAGGGCAACTATAATACTTTTGTCTGTGGAAATCTGATGTTTTAGGTGATATGAAGAAATATATAAAATCTTCAAGGGTTCACAAACTTTTAAGCACTACTGTATGTAAATAACTACAGTTCTGACTGGCAGCCCTTTAGGCTGAAACGTTCTTTATTATAGGGATGCCCAACTGTTAAACGTTTGGTGATTTCCATGCTCAAACACACTTGATTCAAATCAATTTTAAATTCAAATCACCCAAATGCCAGGTTTAGTGGGTGTGTTTGAGGAGGGGAACTACCAAACTGCCCTGGAACCCTGCCATATAACATCAGCTTGAGTAGCAGGAACTAAACTGCCTGAATATTTGGATATATGCAAATGTGTTGGATGTTGTGACGATACAAATACAGTGACATGATATGGACCTTTAAACGGTAAAAGATTCATTTTAAAGCAAAATATGCCATATGCCTTAAAGTGGACCTAATGACAGAAATTAGAAATCAGCACTGAAAAGGAATCTAGAGATGATGACATGAGGCTTGAGTCACAGAGTTTACTGTAAATTTCATTTGCCTACTTCTACGAGTACATTTCTGCTAGAGCTAGAGTTTCTCCCCACAGGTGAAAAGAATTTAAAAAGTCATTCTTCTCTCAGAAGTATTTGATAACTCTTGTGAACTGTGAACCCTCTGTCACAGCCAACTAAATTGCTTTAATTCCTCACTTGAGCAGATAGCTTCAGTGGGTCAGTGGCAGCAACGTTATCCTTTTAAACTACAGCTGATAGTCATTTTAGACTGGACTCCAAAGGCAAAGGCATTTCTTTAAAGAGTGCTGCACTCTAGCCTGACGCACACAACACAGCAGCAAAGAATTTTTGGTTAAACTCATTTGATTTTCAAAAAAGCAAACTTATAAATATATTTACTGATTTTAACTCACGAATTTCACTTTGATTAAAAATTCCAAAAAACTGCAACAGCGTGATCACAGAACTTAAAATTATAAAGGTGTCAATGTTTATCTGTTACATTAAAATGTAATATAATACAAAATGCATCCCTTAAATGTGAAAGGATAAAATCAGTTAAACCTCTCCAAAATGCATTTCAAAAAGGAAAATTAATCCTAAGAAGCTCTTTATAAGGAGCATTCTGTTCTGTAGGCTGTGTACGTTGGCTCTGCTGAGCTCAGAGTTGAAGACTATGGACATTAATTGTTGTAATTAGTGGGGCAGAGCTTGTTTCATGGAGGACAGTAGCCCTCGGCTGCAGTCAGAGTTATTCTCTCATTACAGGGAGAACCACATCATTAAGAGATCATGTTCACACTGTCACATCACACAATAACAACTCTTTCTTCTTATGGTCCTTAGCATTAGTCAACACCTTACCTACATGTTATAAGTCTTTTCATCCACGATGAGGGGGTGGACAGTGGCGGGAAGACGAGGAGCAAGATCACACAATCAGTTCTCCATATAGTTGTCATCATATTAGAATCTATGCACATTTTTATTTCCAACACCATTTGATGATAATAGCTGCCCTTAACATTGTCTCTATGTAAAGAATGGACAAACAAAACAGGCTAATAGTTTCTGGAATAAAATATTATTACATTAACTTACATTAAAGCTCAACCATGTTTTTTTTTTCATCTGCAAAGCTCCCCTTTTTTCAAATACAAGCTTTAAAGATTCTGGAGAAAGCAAGGACGGCTTACCTGCTGTCAAAATATTCACAAAGCCATTTAATTTCTAAAGAACAAGGCAACTCTACGAATTATTCCTTTATACAACACCTTCCTCCCCAGCCTCTGCCAATCCATATTATTTTTTGCTGACCAAGTAGAACATGGGAGGAAAAAGTACAATGCTGACAGTATCACTGAATAAACAGGCTCATTGTTTCTTTTGCTACACAGTGGTATAGAGGCATGCAGTGGGATACTGGGGAGCTGGATCTTGTACTGGAAGAGATTAAAGCTTAGAATCTTGTTCTTGCCAACTGTGAAAGATGACATAAAACATAAAGAAGCTGAGCCAGATACGGAGATCAGTAGGGCTCATACAGAGCTCTAGGACTTTTCAGCTTCTATTCACCTTAATGCATGCAAAACTCCTACCAACCTTTAGCGAATAAAGCTCTTAATATCATCCAGCAGCCACTGCGTGAGAGAAAGCAGACGGTCACGACATTTCAATCATCTCTATAGCCTCCAGCTGATCTACTAGAGAAACCTTATTTGTTTGCACCAGAATATCATGGTATTAGAATACATTCAGGACAAATTACCGTTTTTCCACGTATCATAAAAAAGCCCAAACCAACCGCCCCAACCACCACCACCCCCACCGCCCTTAACACCACATCATTAATACATCTACCCAGTGAGCCTAGGATTCAGAGAGACTTTGGACTAAGAAAACATTTGCTATTTCTTTCAGCCTAATGAACATAGGCCCCAACAGGCTTCTATTAAAAAATGAGTGTAGCTTTAGTATTGACTGTCATTATACAGCCACATGATGCTGCTAGTGCATATCCCTTTCTTTTATTGATTCTATACAACCCATTCACAGGGAAGGTAGGTTAAAAAAGGGTCCCAGCTCGACTGACCCCTTCCCCTTCTGTTGAATCCCGCAGTGTAAAAGGGGCCAGACTTGCATTTGTGCAGATTAATGCCTGTCGTCATGACAACCACTAAGGAGACTTGCCATTAAGTTTGCACTATTGATAATACAGGCTCTAGGCTGAGCTGTGTTATTGAATGGGAGAGCACTCTGACAACCTCCATTAGACATCCCTGAAGCCGCGAGTCACTGACAGAGAAGAGCAGGTGGAAATGAGCTCCAGTGCTGTTATTAGGATCTGATTAAACACACGCACACACACAGTCACACAAAAAGCTCCATCCCTGAGAGAGAGGATGCGTAGCTCATATTCACACCACCGAATAGCAGCATTAGACAGCCCTGCCTCAGGACTTGGCCATTTTATCATGCTACAAATTAGTACCGCATTGAAAATCAAAGAATCAATGCGTATTTACTGAGCTATAATCACCTCTCTGCTCCATATCACCCTCTGCCACATTTGTATCCCATTGTTTTTACCCCTCTCTCACACTCTCCCTCTCCCTCTCTCTCTCTCTCTCACTTTCTTTTGCTGTGTAGCTAGCCTTTTAATGCATGCTCTAAAAAGCACCTCACACCTTACTGCCATCGTATGATTAGTGCTAATGGCTTGTGGGGTAAAAATTTCTTTTTCTCTGTGTCTGAGCTCACCGAACATATACGCACCACCAGCACCTTTGCTGAAGTTCCCTGCACTCCCTGCAAAGCAGAGACAAAAAAAAGCTCCCTTAAATGGGTTCCTGCCTTGCTGACGTCCTCTCTGATGTCACCTGTCACACTGTTTCTTTTGGGGCTTCGGCTGCTTTACAGAGGATTCAGCCTCTCAAATCCCCTTTGAAGATGGAAGAACAAAACAAAATAATGCATTAAAAATGGCTAAGGCATTTAACTCCCATTTGATTTTGGAGTGTTCAGAGGGGGATTCGTACAAAAATAGGTTTACACAAGTTACTATGTAAACCAAGCGATCATGTGGTATATACAGAATTTAAGCAAATGTTAAGGTCTAGTTACAAAGGTATTTCAGTAACACAATTTTACAGTGTGTACCTGAAAAATATAAAAATCAAAGAGTTTATGGGTCACTTTCCCAGACATGCCTAGTCTTGGATTAAAATGGAAGCATTAATGGTGAACCATCACTGAAAACTTTTCAGGCTTAGCCATAATCTGCACCTGGAAACCTGGTCCTATGATGAAGCCATTAATAGCAACATGGTCTTGTGGCCTGCAGAATATCTATTACTATTTCAATGTTATACAGTCATCATAACTAAAAAGCCTCGTTTACTTCTAGACCAGACTTAATCTATCCACAGGAAGACCTGCCCTAAAACAAAGATCTTCTATTCCTCTTCCCCTGAATAACCTCATTTTCAGAAGCGGTGTGAGAATGATTTTCTTTCTGAGTGATTAGAACATAAAATCTCCAAGGAGTAAGTGACTTGGGCAGAGTGAAAGTGCAAGTGGCTTTGCTAACAGCAGTAAAGAAGCATAATCAGTCTGTTTTAAAAATCTTTTAATTATTAAACATGTGCCCTGAAAAGATAACATCAACCATTTTAGAACATTAGTAAAAATGCAATTTTCCCTTTTCACCTGGGGAATCAAAGAGACATATTCAACAATAGGTTACAATGAGAGCCTCTGGCTTTCATGTAAATTTACAATTTTAATTTTATTACAAAGCATCTAAATAATATTATCCAAGGAAATACATTAAGTATATTCAATCAGTAAACTGGAATTAACAGAGGTGCTCTATGCTCTGTGTGTGAAGTGGACGATAAAACAGTTCACTGAATTTGCTTTAAAAAATAACCTTCCATTTATCCATCTGTAGACCTCATCTGACATTCTCAATGCACAGTAAAACACTAAGCTTTGGCAGAGCTGAACTTTTTATCTGACAAATGGTGTTCTTGCCTCATTACTGACAAATTTACACACACACACACACACACACACACACACACACACACACACACACACACACACACACACACACACACACAC
>JBBPDA010000105.1:43308341-43322643 GCA_037974385.1 Arnoldichthys spilopterus | reverse complement strand
TACTTTTGTCTGATTAAAGTTATTTTTGTGACCATTTTGAGTTTTTCTTTCATTGACTGAAGGGTACCAACAATTTTTTCCATGTGTGTATATATTGTATACACACACACTGAGACATTGACAACTGCAGCACCATAAGCTGTGCATAAGGCATTATAGGTGAATCCAGTCAAAAAAGCTCTGACAGCCTGTTTATAGATATGTGCCATTAAATGATCAACTCCCTCAACACAGAAGTCTGTCATATCTGTCGGTGGGATTACTAAAGAGTTGATTGGTCCCTCTGAGGTTTTCTTGACTAGATGAAGTGCAGAGATACTCCAAGATTTTTCTTTGTATCACTAATAATGATTAAGGATCAGGAATAGCCTCAAGCAGGATGGTGAAACTGTGGGCGGGTGAGGGGGTGGTATAACCAAGACTTCTGGCATGAGTTTTTCCTTTTGTCTTGCACTCGTATACATATATAGATCCTTCTATGTTAATCTATAAAAAAAGAGATGTTTTATGCAAGATTTACATCATTACACTCTCAATATTTTCTAATCCTGAACTGTAGGAAAACTGGCCTTTGATTTCCAACCGCAATGATCATGGTTAGTTGTTATGTCAAAGTGAAATCAATTTAGTTATTTATTCATTTATTCACTTCTAAATATGCATATTAGTCTTTAAAGTATGAACTATAATATCTGGAATGTTTGTTACATGTGTGATGTGTCATATGTGTGTCAAAGGCAGAATGATGCATGCAAAGAATGACTTTATTCATGCCAAAATGAACAGAATGCTCAAAAAATGAGAGGCAGACAGGGATGTCAAAAGCAAATCCTGTGTTCATCCAACAGGAACAGGCAGGTATAGATAATACATACAAATACTAGCACTACTGTGAGAAAGGGCAGGAGCTCATGCATCTCCTTGCTCGCATGTTTTTTAGGGCAGTGGTGGCCTAGTGGTTAGGACATTGCCCTTGTGAACTGAAGGTCGCAGGTTCAAGTCCTGGCCTGGGCACCACTGAGGTACCTTTGATCAAGGTACTGTCCCGCTGCACCATTGATAGCTGCCTGCTGCTCCATGTGTGTACATGTGATGGGTTAAATGCAGAGGCTACATTTGTTTGTGTTGCTTGAGTGTGCTCACAATGACAGATATTCACTTAACAATTCACCTCACTTAATAATATAATTAGATCATTCTGGATTTAATTCTGGCAAACATCTATCATGTTCTATGAAAACATGTGTGGTGGTCTGCACAAACATCAAGGTGCATATTATGTTTCTACACTGTGATTTATTATTTGTTGGGAATTTGATTTTAGTTGTTTATTATTTTTTAAAGACATAAGTGAGGCGAAGAAAGACGGTCAGGTCATCCTTCAAACGAATCCATGACTGTACAACTAGCTGAGTACAAAGTGGCCAGTGTGTCCATGTGCGTCATTCGCCATCATTTGACTCATCTCTCAGCCCGAGCCTCACAGCACGGTAGAAAACTCTAAAAAACACTGCAAACATTGCTCAATATTTGTTTTTGTTTTAAGTGAAAGTGAATCAAAAGACAAACGACAAAGCAGTGCCTGCAGCAGGTTAACTCACAGGAAAATCAGAGATAACGGCACAATATTATTACTATTATAGTTTTAAAACAACATGTATAATGGAGTTTATATAAGGCAGGTGTCATAAATACAATAACATATTGTGTTAAAGCTCTAAAACTGTGCTCTGCTGCTTCCTGATAAAACACAACACTGATGGAAAGCAATGGATTCTTTAAAAGAGATTTTCTCTGATTTGGCCTTTCTTACAGGCTTGACTTTAAAATGCCATAACTTTTTTGACTGAGATACCCAAAAAAATTCCAAAAGTAATGCATCTGTGAAGTTTTATCTTTTAAAGATACACATAAAAGCCCAGAGTCCTTTTCACCATGCAAAGGGTTTCTGCAAGTCTATGTGTGTTAATGAGTTACATGGCCATAGGTAAAGAACAGGTGTAGGGGATAATGAGCTACAAGTACCAGGGCCGAGTCATAAAATAAAAAATAAAATAAAAAACACAGAAGCATGCGTAGACTCTTTAAAGTGAAGACTCAAAAGCATTGTAAAGCCTTTATGCCCTGCAGATGTTCCAGTTACCCCACTAGACAAGAGCATTGTTCTATTCCATGTGATCACATAGAATTTTCACATCAGTAACAGGCTGATAGCAGCAGTCAGCAGTAAGCAGTCAAGTATAATTTGAACCTAGATTACAAAATGTGCAATGCTTTCCACACACCTCCATGTCTAGCACTTGACTGTTATTTCCACTGTGCGATAATGAAACCAAATACTTAGCAGCCAAATGACCTGCTGGATAGCCTTCTCCGAATCCACTGCACAGCTATTGGCATGGAATTGCCTGGCAACTTGTTACACCAGCCATTAGTTATCTGCTGATGGTTGTCAGATTGCTGATGGATGTCTTTTATTTATATCTGAGTAAAGAAGAAAAACACAGAACAGGGTCTGTTTTGAAGCCTTGGTTAAATGTCCGGAAGCCGTAACCTTGTTGTTTGCTTTTGGTATGGATGTCTATATTCATTTGATAAATTTATAAGTGTTTGCATGCGCCAGCTGGAACAAGATTACTCATTGCTTGATGTAAAATTGAGCTCTGTTGACATAAATTCAAGAGTTCAGTCATCTTTTGACATTTTAATCAGGTTTGTAAGGAAGAGAGGAGCATTTAAATTTGGCTATTAAATGGCAAAAACATATAATAGAAGTTTTAATTTAAAAACATCCATGTTTTTACCTATTTGGTACACTACCAATATTCCCAATACACTGTTCAGCCAGAACATTAAAACCACTGACAGCTTGAGTGAGTGACATCATCTCATTATCTCATTACAGTGGCACCTGCAAAGGAGTGGGATAAATTAGGCAACAAGTAAACAGTTAGTTATTGAAATTGATATATTAAAAGCTGGAATAAAGGGCGACCATAAGGATATGGCCGATTGAAAGCATCATTCTTTGATTCTTATAAGTCTTATAAGTCTTATAAGCATTTCCAAAACGACAGGTCTTGTGGGGATGTTTCCAGCATGCAGCAGTTAGTACCTACTAAAGGTGGTCTAAGGAAGGACAATTGGTGAACCATCAGCAGGGTCATGGACACCCAAGACTCACTGATGCATGTGGAGAATAAAGGTCGCCTGGTCTGATCTGACAGATGAAAGCACAAAATGTTACTGCTGGCTATGACAAAAAGGTGTCAGAAGACACAGTGCACTACAGTCAGGGCTGTTCCGGTTGACTGAGTGAGACCTACACAATATTAGGCAGGTAGTGTTAATGTTATGGCTGATTGATTTATCTACACAGAACAATGGAAAATTACAAATATGAGGAAATCCCAGTGGAGGGGGAACAGTTTTGTTTAAATGTGGTGGTGAGCCCAATGCTTATGAGGTGAGACTACACTGTGCCCAGGCAATAATCCCTCCTCTTTAGGTTCAGCTAGCTTAAGCACCGCTTCAATACCCAGTGAAATAATTTGGGTGAGTTTCCTATCATTGGCAGCACCATCGCCTGAAAAGTGGCATTTTGAGCCAAAAGAACAGCACAGATGAATCTACCAGTTATTACTTTTTCACAGAATTAAGCAGGAACACTCAGCAGTAAAATGCAAAAATGTAACAGAAAGGGCCACTTAGGGGATACTCTTTGTGCCTAAGACAGAAAAATTAGTGTTTTGCAGTGGTAATCTGAAATAACCACTGTATATATACCAAGTCTCTTGAAAATCAAGCTTTAATTTAAAGCTTAATGAACATGTTGGAAACCCAATTACTCTCTGTGGTTTGAAAGACCTTTGCTCACTCATAATTTGTATTGGCTCTACTGCAGTGACAACCCATGGTGAAGGCCAAGAGCTTGTGAATCATAGTCTAATGCTCTGAACCATTATTGACCAGCACTTTTTAAATGTAACCTAACAAGCAAGACTGTTTGTGTTATGCTCATTTAATGCTTCTTGTGTCTAGTGTTTTCAGGTTTCTGACTCTTATCTGTGTTTTGGACCTAGACTGAGGGTAAGCCTACAGTTACTCTGTGAGCCTGTGTCTGATCCCTGCCACTGTGTTTGACCTCGAATCTCAGAAATGCCTAAGCACTTACATCCAACTGCCTCTGGCTCCTGGTATTACAGATCACTCACTCTGTCACTCTGTCCACCCATAGATGTAGAGAGTCTGATCAGGCTACAAGCAGATATGCTACACCAAATTCAGGAGCAACGGTTCAAACTAGTTCAAGGCAAGACTGGCAGGTTAGACCATACAGAGAATGAAGGAGAATCTGAGGAAACAATCTACTGTCTGTTAGGGTTGTTAAAATGAAAGAATCTGTATCGATGATCGCATGAAATTAGTACATGATGCAATATACCGATGTGAACCATGAAAAAGGATGTGTTTATTCCACAATTATATTTTTTTTGTGCAATGTTTAGTACTGAGAAGTTGATTTTGCTTATGTACTTAGATTTTGCTAGTACTCGTCGTACTAAGACCTATAATGAAACATTCACGTTATAATTTGTTTGTATATGTAAATTCATGCAAATGAAGTAGATTGTGTGAAATTTCATCATATTTCATTTCAGACTGCAGACCCCAGTATCAAACCGTATTAAGTTCAATGTATTAAAAAGGATCAGATCTTTGAATACATAACACTGCGTAACAGAGTTCTATTTTATTTTTGTTCCTGGGTACGAAGTGTGTTTTCCCAATCCCTTCTGCCTAAAATAAATAGAAAATGGCTGTTGTTCAATAAAAACTTTCCTTTTGTGCTCACGACAATGACATTTTGAAATTGAACATTTTTCATTCACTTTAAATGCTAAGTAGACTTCCAGCATATTCTGGAACTGTCGAGAACTGTCCAGAGGTTTCTAGAACTTTCTGGGACTGTCCAGAAACGATAAAATGTTGTCCGTTTTGCAACTATAAATATAAACATTTGGTGGGTTTTGGTCATAAAATCAACGTTTGTGAAGAATAGAGCTGTGTTTACATTGGCTTTAGACATAAGCAGTTGAAATATAACATTTAGAAGCCAGGAACAAAAATTGTGCAACATTGTGTAATCAATGTAAGATCAAATCATGACAAAACGTGTGATTTACACCCCTAGTGTCTCACCTCTCCTGCATTTAGGTTTGGAAGTGGATTTAAAACAGGGCCAGTCTATTTTAGAGCAAGTTGCTGCTATTAATGTTTGGCCTTTGGAGACTGTTTCCAGTCCTGAAATGCTTGCCTTTCAGTATGACAACAGTTGCTTGTTCACTTTGTGATGACATCTATTCAAGAAGAACCAGAAGCTACTGTAATGGACTCTCTGGTTAATGAGGAATTTAAAATAAAGTCGTAATGCCAGAGGTGCAGTGTATTTTCTGCGCTACTGCATGCTGAGTTGAGTACACTGCCAAATCTTGATCAGGATGGTGGCTGTTTTGGACTAGTTTACCCATGCATTCTATGAATGGCCCCATAGCCTCTAGTTCCCCTTTTCTGGCAGCCTCTGCTTCCCATGCACTCAAAGCAAATTCAGTATCCTCTGTAGTTGCAGGAACAAATGTATTCCACTGCCTTCACTGTTTTCCTCTTTGTCTGTATCCTGGACTTTCTCAGGTCCTTAGTGTTCCTAGCTTCCTCTTCACAGGCCTTAATTTCCTGATTTTGTTCCATGTTCCATTGCTCTGAATCTTTATCTCCTGTTGAGCTAGAATGGGTTTCCTGCACCACCTCCCTGGAACTAACTATCCTGCCCCAGACACTCAAGATATTCTTCCCAGTAGCTCTGCCATTGCAGTTCTGCCAGGTCCAGGCTCGGTTTACCAACCCATCCAGTCACTGGTCCAGATTCAATTAATTTTTTCTTTTCAGATTCTGCATTCTGCTCTTTACTGCTCTTCCATGTTGGGTTCATGCCTCTTGATTTGTAGCTACAGTCTGTTGCCTTATGGCATACCTCTTGGTGATTACTTGTTTCTTCTGCTGTTTGGGTTCTCCTCTGCATCTTTGTGCATCAGAAGACATTAGGAATGGTGTTCAAGTGCCAGGCCATTATCAGGAACAGACAGACTCTGCTGCTATTTTTTGACCACAGCTCTCAAAAAAAAAAATTTTGATAAGGCTGGCACACAAAAGTGTTACAAAATTTCAGATTGCATTACTGAAATTTGCTGATTACATAAACTATGTAAAAAAATATTTCAGTGCTGCATCCCACAGAGATAGGCTACTAGTAGCCTACTGAATTCTCCTGATGCATCGTATAAACAGAACACTAATATTTTTTAATGGGAACTCTTTAATGCGAGCTTTTTTGTGGGGGGTTGGGCATTCTCAAGTTGTTTCATATGTTCATATGACAGTTTTTGTGGAACAAAACAGATTGAAACAGATTTAACATTCAAGCCAAAAAGAAAGAATAATACAAAGAAAGAAAGAAGTGCAAATAAAATGACGCAACATTTAATCACTAAGGATAAAAAAGGATTAATTCAGATCATCGAGTTCCTGAGGGTCCAGTCAGTTTTACTTTTGGGTCTCTAAAAATATGTGGTTGCACCTGCAGAATGACAAATGTAACATTCTCCATTTAGACATAGATCTCAAAATCCTTTATGGATTGTGGAACAAATCTTTCAAGTAATGGCAGAAACTGACATTTTGATAGAACTTGAAAATATAAGCATAACATGTGCAACCGTATTTCATGGTTTATTTGGGCTTTTCCAAGAGGTACTGTCAGAACAGATTGAAAGCATAAAGTATTTCAGAACCAAGTTCACAAGAAGGAAATACAGCAAACTAGAAATAATAGCCATTAGAAAACAGCTTGGTATTTTAAAATGATGCATATAAGAGAGATACAGATAGAGCAGCCCTACAAGCCTAACAAGCAGAAACGGGACAGATGTGAAAACTGAGCACCCATTTTCATATATATAGTCAAAAAAACTATTTACAGTCTACAGTATTAATTCATTTGTCCACTGTATAATATTTAATATTATATTATATATAAAACTATAAAAACCCTTTGAAAGAGGGGTACATTTGATGGCACAAGCATAGGAAACGAAACACAAAAAATAAGCTTTGTACATTTATCAGTAAAATGTTCTTACAGTCAGACAACCCCACAAATGTTTGGTCCTTATTAAGATCAGTAATATAAAAGAGGCTCAGGAAAAAAAAGACAATAAGAAACAATGTTTCTTTTTCAAGCATTAGTAAAGCCAAAGTAAACAAGAGGTATGAAGAAGCTGTAGCTTGCTAATATTGCTCAGTCAAGTGCTGATTTCTGCAGGTAGCATAATTCTCATTAGGCTTCTGGCCATTGAATCTTACAGTCCACCTCCTAGGGAGAGACAGAAAGAAAGAGCAAGAAAGAATAAGAAAGAATCAGAAAGCAAAAAAAGTTTGTTACAAAGAATAGGGAAGGTACGGAGTGGTCTGAAGGTAAGGTGTATGGCATGTGGTAGAGGGGCATGAGTTATTCAAGCAAAGACCTGGTCACAGTGCTCTAGGCACCGGCGCTCCTGCCGCAGAAGTACTGTCCAGGTTACCTGAGGCAGTGTTTATTATTCAGCACCAGTGAGCCCGGCCCGGCCACGCGCAATTCATCTTCCCACTATGTCGAGAGAGGAAAACTTATATCGAGTCCCTGGTTACTTGATAAATGGCAGATGATCAGTTTCAATGTCACCCACTCCCTCTCCACCTCCTACTACCACTCACTACACTGCTCATCTTTTCTGTCTGCTGATCCCTTCTTCCTACTACATTCAGCTGTCATTCTTATCGTCATCAAAACTCATTTTGATTGTCGCGGATAACAACTCCCCGATGGGCTGCCATGACAATACAATCGGGGTGGGACATACTTTTTCAGCCACAAGAATAAGGAGGGAAATGTCAGGGAAGTGTGTTGACTGCTGTGTATCACGAAGCCAACTGTGCTGGTAAAAAAAAAAACTAATTCCTGTATTTGATAAAACTCTTTTTAATTTTTATCATCATGGTCTTTCAAGCAATCTTTAAATTAATAAATAAATGTTTTTGTCAGTGTTGGTATATAATGGTAGACAGCATGCAATTGTTTCAGTTTGGTACACAAGAGCAAAACTAACTCACCAGCTAGGGAGTAGTAGGGACTAACTCACCAGCTGGGCAGTGGTGGCCTAGTGGTTAGGGCACTGTGCTGGGGACCTGAAGGTTGCATGTTCAAGTCCTGGCTCAGGCACTACTGAGGTACCCTTGAGCAAGTTACCGTCCCACTACTCTGCTCCACGTCTTGGAAGTCACTTTGGATAAAAGCATCAGCCAAATGAGTAGTGTTTTCATTAACACGCATTTAAATTGTGTCAGTGACATAAATGTTTGCATCCTTTAATATTTAATATTCATTTGCGCATCATATTCAGACATCTAAATGCAATTCAGACAAACCCATTGCTAACAGGTAAAATACAGCATAGAAAGCCTACCACAATACAACAGTAAAGTTTGGTGGAGAAAGAATAATGGTCAATGATAAGTTCATCAGCTATGGTGTAGAATGTGTATTTATTAACACTGATCATCGTGTAATATCCATCTACTCATCATATTCAGGCATCTACAGACATTTTAGCCAAACCCATTGCTAACAGGTAAAGTAAAGCACATAGATTAGACATGTAATATATCTCTTTATGTTATATTCAGGGAACTAAACTTCATTTTTATTTCTACATTTTTTAAAAGTTTTTACAGTGTTGAAGGATTACAAAAATACATATAAAAATATGGTACTTAGGAAAATCTTATCTGCTTTATCATAAGCATGCTCTGAGAGACTCAGAGAGAATATACCTCAACAAAAGATATCAGCAAATACACCCTTGACCTCAGAAGCTAGCAACGTCCTCTTTGGCAGAAATTATTTCTTGTAGATATAACTTTTTTGAATGAATGTCCACAAGTTGGCTTGCAAAATTTTTGAACATTGTTCCATGCAAAATTCCTTAAGTTCAAGATGTTTGAGGGTATTGTTGCATGATATCCTTTCAAATCCTCCACAAAGTTTCAATGGGGTTCAACAAACCCCTTGGAACCATTCTGTGGTGGATTTGCTATGAAGCTCAGGATTGTTGGAAAGTCCACCACGAGTTCAACTCCATCTTTATGACAGATGGACTTCCAGCACGCTTTGATATGATTCAGAATTCATAGCTGAATCAATAACTGCAAGCTTCCCAGTCCCTGTGGCAGCAAAGCAACCCTACGCCATTACATTTACAACACCATGCTTCAAGAGGTTCTCCTGAAAAGCTGTATTTGTCCACAACACACATGTGTACTGTTACTTTGGCCAAACAACTTACATTATACCTTTCTCTGAAAGACATGCTCCTGACCTATATGTTCTTATGCAAACTGTAATCTCGCTTGAATGTTCTTTTTGGAGAGCAACGCAAAGTTTTCCTAACACACGTCCTATTCACTTCAAATAAGCTGACCTGCTGGGGCAGCTAGTCCTGGACAAATTATCTGTAGATGATTCTCCTTACAGTGGAATGATTATTTTAAATAATTTTGAGATCTTTATAAATCCCTTGCCATACGCTGCATTTGTGGCTTTTTCTAAAGGCCTTAGACAGTTGTTTAGGTCTTGGCATGATGAGACCAATCACTTAAAAAGAAAACCTAACAGACCCTAGATGTCAGGTTTGAATAAGCTAGGTTCTAATCAGTGGTGCCTAATCTACAACACCTGATTCTAATTTTAGATGAATGAATGTGAATTATGTTGAATGTGTTATACGTAAGGGTGCACTTACTTTTCCATGTGCATGTTCTGTTATTTTATTATTATTATTATTATTATTATTATTATTATTATTATTATTATTATTTTATGAAAAGGACCACAAAATGTTAACATTTAACATTTGCATCCTATATAGGCAGTGGTGGCCTAGTGTTAGGACGCTGCCTTTGGGACCTAAAGGTCACAGGTTCGAGTCCCACCCTTAGCCTCCTGAGGTACCCTTGGGCAAGGTACCGTCCCCCTACACTGCTCCCTGGGCACCGTTGATAGCTGCTCCACGTGTGCACGTGTGATGGCTTAAATGCAGAGGTCACATGTCATTGTGGTGCTTGAGTGTGTTCACAATGACAAATAGTCATTTCACTCTTGTGTGTCATTTTTTAAGTATATAATTTTTGTATCTTTATGCAAAAAACTGAACAATATTTGCTTGTTTAAATATGTACAAAAAAATAAACAATATATACTGCATTATCAACTATAAGGCTGCATTTGTAAGGTATGACACAGCTGCAGGAGTTCACCAACACCATGCATTTCCAGCCAGAGCGCTGCATCAGCAAAGCTGCTTTCCCTGCTGGATGATTCATTAAATAGTCTTTCTGGAAATAGCAACATATGCATGACAGTCACACAGCTTGCGGTGCTAGGTTCTTTATGAATATGACCCAAAAAGATCTGAAATCAATGCTAATGTAAATGTATGTGACTGGGGGCTAAGGGGTAGGGGAGATTACTGGGTGCCTTGGTCGTAAGAGTAAATTGATTATTTCTTTGGTGCCGTCTGGCCTACGCTGATATGTGATAACTGCTACTCCTACAGTCCCCACCTACATGGGCTTCTACAGTTCCAACAACTGCTAGTACTGCAAATGCACCTGCACACAAAATATAACTGCATGTTTTGGATTATTTAAGGTTGTCTTGTTAAAATCTTGAGCCATGGAATGTACAGCTGAAGTAACTGTGGCAAAAGAAGAGGGCTCTCTCTTTCTCTTGCTCTTGGTCTCTCTCCCTTTTTCCCACACATACACACACAGTTTCTGTAGTCTCTTTTATGTGTGACTCCAGGCAGATTATTTGGTATGAGAAACACATAGCAGACAGAGTTCCCTCTGCTCTGCTTTCTTCTCACATAGCTTCACAATGCTTGATGCCTGGGTGGGAGAAGCATAGCCAACTGGCTGCTTTAGAAACTGGGGAAGCACAAACAGAAGCCCCACAAGACAGTCATAACCACATAGTACACAAAAACACATACACACACACATGCCTATTCACAGAAATGTGTACAAACAAAAGTATTTGGAGACCCCTCATTTCATGGTATTTTAGCCACACCCAATGAAAACAAAGCATATAACACCTAACAAAATGCAATCATAATGTTTGGTGGAGGAGGAATAATGGTCCTGCTCTTTTTTGAAGAGTTTGGACTTGGTCCCTTAGTTACAGAAAGGGAAATATTAAAGCCACACCCTACAAAAACACTTTAGACATTGATATGATTCCAACTTAATGCTTATGGTTGTGGAATGGGATAGAAAAACCAGAACATGTGTGTGCCTTTACAAGGATGGTATACATGTTTTTGGCCATATAGTGTACCTCTACTATACAAACCAATGTACACACACACACACACACACACACACACACACACACACACACACACACACACACACACACACACACACACACACAGTATCTTCTATTTTCTATTCTTTTTAAAACATTCTATACATTGGGCATTTTCCAGTTTTCAACAGTACAGAGTCTAAACCTGTCAATACAGAATGCAAATCAAATGTAAATTCGCATTTCAACTTCCTATGTAATTATATGTTTAAATAAATAAATATGACTAGCATAACAAAACAATTGCAGTCTCTTAGCTCAGAAGGGTTAAAGTCTCTGGCTGACTGAATTTATTCAAACAAGAGATGTACCTTATCAACATCCTTATGTTGTTCCTAAAGCCACATTTCTTTTTACCAATCACTCCTATGCAATGTCTTCAACATGTGCCTTCTAATCCTTCCACTCCACCTTGAGCAACCTGAAAGCACCATTCAGAACCACTTGATTTCTCTCCACAGAAACGTTAATCTCTACTCAAAACGTTAATCCACAATTATTTCAGTAGCAAGTTGCATACATAAATAGCTAGACATAGTTAGACATAAAAAAAACACTGAGTATTCTCTTCAGTTCTGTTAAATACTGAGCAAAACCACAATTTATTGCATTAATTGATCCTGTACCTCTTTAGTCATTGAGTAGTTGTATAGCTATGTAGCTACTAATTGTAGCATCTAGCTGGCAAGTTTTCAAAAAAGGAGAGTTATGTCATTGTGAACACAAATAATTACGCACAACATGCAGCACAACAATGTGACTTCTGCATTTAACCAAACAAAAACAAACACATCTTTATTTGCGACCTGCTTGTTTTTTCAAAGTTGGATTAAGTTCTTACAGCTTTAAAAAAAAATCTTCTCTCATTCATTCCATCCTGTAGATATTATTTGAGAATGCAAAACCAGTTTTAATAACAATATGAACACGGATCATCAGACAAAAATTGCTATTTAGTTTGGTTATTAACCATATCATTGCTCAGTAGCTAGCTTAGGCAGTTATTATAGTAGTTAGCTTTATTACACGGTTGCATTTGAAAGATAAAGTAGCAAATATCACACTTTACCACTTAGCAAGCTTGCATATTGTTGTTGGCATTTTGACTTTCCTCTTTTCTAGATCATTTTCAGCCTTGTCAGCTATTCGTTAGACCTTTTTGCTGTGTAAACCTATTCTTTACTTCTATTTAAGCTGTGTTTAGTCATTAAAAGTGTCATTTCATGTGTGTTTTTTTAAACACATGACTGCTTTGACTTTGGAAGAAGTCATTAGAAAAGCAATTTGTTGTCAAGGTCAGAAGACAACAGATGCAAACAAGTATAGAATAAGGGACTTGTAATCAAAAGCACAAATGAGATGTTTTGTTGTGAACTTCTGAAAAGCTTTTAAATAGGACTGAAAAGGTCAGTTATTTAGCCTCAGGTAAAAAAGGATTTTTCAGTGTCCTTTGCTTCAAAACTGGAGTGAAAACTATGTGCAGGATGTAATAAAGGCCTTACAAGATGTTGGCTATTTAGAGAATCCATCAGCTTAATCTTCTCAGAATATTGTGAACTCCGCTTTAAGTGCGATTGAATGAAGTTGGATAAAAAATTCTTACTAAAGATCAAGGAACTCAAGTGTCAGGTCCAGTCTGTATCAAAAAGACAGTGAATATACCATAATACTGAAGCTATTCCACAGGTTAAAAATGTCATATATACAAAAGAAAAGTATGTTTTCTTCCTGGATATGCACCTGTACTTTGTAAGTCCAAAGAATTCTAATATTTTCAGTTGATGTTCAATAAAGGCATAGGCAAAGTTAGAAATCTTTGATTTTTAGTGCAAGCAGCATTTAAATATAAATGTATTAGGTTAGTTGCCATTTATAGAATCAAACCTATTAATTTTGTAACGCTTTGATTCATAAAAATAATTAGGATTCATTATAGCAATTATGCACAATGGCAAGATGATGCTTGTACCAACATCTTTTCACCCAGTACCCAGCTCATGGCCTTTGAAAATGCTACTAAGTCATCTGGGTTAGTGTAAAGATCAGTTTTAGTCACAGCAACCTTCTCCAGGAACAATCACCCTACAAACAGTCTGGTGTCTGCAATGGGTCAAAACCTCACACACACAAATAGCAGCATCCAAGGCCTGTATGTACATAAAACATCTAATGTTGATCTTTGAGATCTGACCATGTCAAATTATTAAACATATGGATTATAAATGGTAAGTAAGCTGCATATCAAGCAAGTGAAAAGAAGTCACAAGCAAACTTATTGGACACAATATGAAATTAAGTCTAGGATGCATATAGTATTGGTGGCCCTGGTCAAACATTAGCAAATCATTCCAGACTGAACACAGTAATGGTGCTGAAACAACAAAATTAACACAGGTTTGTGTTGAATCAGCATAAGCAACTATCCATGATCCAGATGGCAAAAATGGTCATGGAACAACATCAATAAGTCTATGATCAACATGGTTATGATGATCCTGAAACACTATAAACAATTCAACCCAGGATCAATATAATTGTTCTGGAACACCATAAGCAAATTCATCAGAGGATTAATATGGCAATGATAACAACATAAGGAATTCTATCCAGTCTTAATATGACAATTATGGCTCTGGCACAACACAAGTATTTAGCTTCACCATGATGATGATATACTGATCTAACAAGCTGTTTCTATCCACAAGCCATCAGGCTCCTGAACTGCTGAACTCACTTTTAAATAGGAAACTGAACACTTCAGCACTTTAACACCTAAGTGCA
>JBBPDA010000105.1:43295531-43308241 GCA_037974385.1 Arnoldichthys spilopterus | reverse complement strand
GCTGGTAATGATGTTCCATTGTTACCTGTATATGACAATAAACTTGAACTTGAACTTGAACTTGAACTTGAACTTGAACTTGAACTTGAACTCATGAGCTCATTCTACAGCTCTGGAGAGTCTATCAAAACTGACCTGGCTTTAGAAATGCCACTTTATCCTATATTTTAGCAAAATAACGTATTGCCTTAACTATATACCTTAACAGTCAGCAAACATCAGCTCAGAATGGATGTACGCTAAGCAGGCAATGTAGCTAAAAAAACTACTAAGAGCAGTGATTCTCTAGGTTTCTAGTTAGCCAATCACCTAACATTTAAGTATACATTGGCCCTCACTGGCACTAGTTCAGTGGCCCGTACATGCAGACTTATGCCAAATACCCACCTCTGCAAAGAATGATTCACCGTACACCCACTCTGAAATAGTGAAAGGTGAGTCTGTGTCTGTATTCTGTGCTTGACTTGATTTGATCATAACCAAGGAAAGGCTTTGTGCTTTTCTTGTTGCTATGCCTTACAGTCACTAATAAATAAAATACCGCCAGAGCACTAACAGCCACATTCGAGTCCAACCAGAGAACTGAATATATGATTATATTCTCTCATCTCTACTTTCTTTTTGATACATTTTCAACATAAATTCATCCACATGTGTAAAATTACACGTCACTTGATGACATTGTTAACATGTTAACACTGACCAATGTCAACATGAGTCCAGTAGTGCTACTGTCGGTTAGGTTACATTTTCACTGGCAATATTATGAGTAAATATTGCAAATATGCATTAAAATATGCATTCTGTGTAATGACATAGCACCCTGATGACATTCTGATTAGCTAGTTTTATCAGGCTTCATCCTTTACCCTGGGCATGCGAAAAACACCCTCTTAGATTTAAATAATGTTGACTTGGCTGAGAATTTTCCATATTTTGGCCTTGAAAACTTGCTGTTGAGTCCAGTGTGTTTTCCTGTCCAATTCAGCCACATGTATCATTAATGAACAGAAGTCTGTTCCTGTTGCCACTACAGCAGCCAATCCAGTACTCTACCAACACCATGTTCAGCAGATGGCTTCATTTGCTTAGAATCATGTGTAGTTTCTCCTGCTCAGTATCCCTCACTAAGCATTTCAAATAAACAACTTTGGAGCATTGTGCAATCAGACAGCGGCAGTTCCTGTAAATAAGAAAATCAGCTGTTTATCTTTCATCACCTCCACATTTCTCCACACATTCTAAAGCAAGCACCAATATCACACTAAGCTATAAAATGTTAACACATTAAAATGAACTTTGTTGCTTTGTTTATATTTAGCTTTAACTTTACCTTTGTTAGACTTTCATGTTCAATGAAGGAGCATTTTTAGGTTTTACACTGAATCACCATTGCAAAACCTGAGTTAAATCATGCACTTTGATTGGTGCAGAAGCAGTGGCACCACAGCATTATCACAAGTGAGAATTTGTCATTGTGAACACACCTGATGTAGTCAGTGCCCTGAAAACAATGCTTGGGATGGTACCTTGCTCACGGGTACCTCAGTGCTACTTGGATTTGAACAGACTTTCAGATTAAAGGGGCCAACTCACTAACCATTACATCAGCACCTCTTTACACCAAAAGCATAAGATAAAACAACAAAAAATATTTTGCTAGTCAGACACTGAACGCTAATTTAGCCATATATCTTGGATTTTAAACAGGTGTTGAAGTCTGCCACAATGTTTAAACCAAATCCCAGACCTTTCTTCAAGTCTTCACTTTAGGAAGAGAGTAATCTGAGTAATCTGAGTATGTGATTTTGGTAAACTGCCCGTCCACAGTGCTTAGCTTTTTTCGCAGCTGCATTACAACCAGACAGTCTATGTTTTTTTTGCTTCACAGAGACAGCACCTCAGCATTGTGATCAAGACCATTACCCAGATATTTTATACAATTAAATATTAAAAACCTTGGGCTAAATGTGTGTACAATGGTTCAAATGAACAAATATTGTTCATAATCATTATGTCTAAAACTGAGAAGAACTTTCGTGAGATGCATGTGGTGCTGTGCCTGGTCTTATATAATTGTGGAAATACAGTGCAAAACACAAACAAGAGTAGAACTGCACTGCTGAAAGTCAACATTTAAAGAAAGAAAATAAAACCAAGATTTTATGGAGCGTTTTATATTACGACCTAGCAAAGCCATGCATAGCGTGACATATATTCACATACACGCATTTCACTCCTGCTCATATGGCAGGCTTTTATGTGTTATACAACTTTCATGCATTATACAACTCACAGTGCTCAATATAACAAAGTGAACTGATGAGAAAAGAAAGGAAGACAGACTGGCACCATGGCAGCACACGCTCGCTTTTAATGCCATGAAGCCGAGGATCATGTAGCAAACACAGGGGTCTTTGTTCTTTCCTCCCATAATGGCAAGAGAAATGAGCTCCTGACAGAGGAGCAAACTATAGACAGATCATCAGAGTGAGATCTTGTTTTGTTCACAATACAGGGACAAGTGTTTATATATGCACACTTTCCTGAGGTATATATTTCATTCATGATTGCTTGAGCATGACTGTTAATTGTATATTATATTTTTTTCTGCAGTCGTATATATCTGACTCCTGGTGCTAGGGTCATGTAAACAAAGGCACAAATTCAGTTTCTTGAACTGCATACACCTGTCGACCAGGTCCACTGCCACTTCTGGCAGCCAAATACTGACAACTCGATACTGTGGCAAACTATTTTCTTGATGAATGTCACATCTTATGAAATCACGTTTTGGGATCGTTCTTATTTTACTGTGGATTTTTTGTCAGAGCTCAGCTGGGTAGAGGTAGAAGCCTGGAGACAGATTACATGACTGGCACACCATCCATCCCCACTGAGCTTTACCTGACATGGTTTGGGTTTGCACGTAGCCTTTCTCTGTCAGCCCTGAAAGAATGGTGTATCGAACTAGCACAGCAGTGGAGTCTCGGCCCTATGCCAAGTTTTGGCCTGAGCTGACAACTGGTGGGGTGGCTTAGCAAGTCATTTAACTTGCCGTTTGCAGTGTGTCTGTTGAAGCCGCACAGGAGGAAAGGCTCCACAAAGATAAAGACAAATAAAGGAGCAAGAGAGCAGGACGCGTTCCACAGCAGTCCTTCTATTGTGGCCCAAATCACTGCAGCTCTGATAACACAAGCTGCTCGCTGGAGAGGACTCTGTGACAGCGTGGTACAATAAAGCAACTCAAGACAACCACGCTATAGGAAGCAAACAGCTACAATTATTACAATATTATTGAACCTAATTACCTTTTCGCCACATCAGCCAGGTAATTAATTATTACTAAGACTAAAAGATATCACTGGAACTGCTGGAACCAGCACCTCTTGGAGATCAGAACTAATCCAAATGTTGGCAGTTTTAAAAAGAGGATAAATAAATTTTATTTGATATCTTAAATTTTTCCCCTAGAATTTGATTTTACTGCTTATTTTATTGCTTGCTTTTCTTTTTATGCTCATTTATCCCTGTAGGACATACTGAATGACCTGTGCAGGATAATTTGCTATGTGAACACATTTGCTTTTCCTAGTTATTGAAAGAACTACAAGGTTTTGATTGCATACAGCCACAAGCACATGTGATAGAATGTGCAGAATGTGCTAGGAATGCTTATTCAGAACACAGAACAGAGGTATTTGGCCCATGATTCATTTTATAAAAGGCAATATTTGGTAGTGGTTTTTTTTCTCACAATACCCACCCCTAAAAAACACAATGGGCCAGATGTACATATGAGCAGACGCCAAGCAAAATGTGCCCTGATGTGACCACAATATGCACTCAATGTGTCTGGGCTAAGACTGCAGCTTATCACACAAACTCAAGCACTAACTGCGCACTCTGAAAGAGAGTGAGTCATGAACAAGCTCGAGACAAAAGAGAAAATGGAAGTTCAGTGATGGTGTTGATAAATTAACTTCTTTCCTACCAAAACATTCTCCAGGGGTGTAACTCTACTCAGTCTAGGAAAACACGACATATTCTGCACCGCGTCTTCCCACACGTTAATCTGATCCCAAGAGTTTAACAGTTTCATTCTGATGGTAAACATTCTTTCAGCACCTGCTCGAGGCTTGTGTATCTGTCTCACTGCCGTGCTGCTGCCATTGTTAAAGGAAGTCTCTTTGAGACCCTAATGCAAGTTTACATCTGCTTTCAAAAGGCAGAGTAAAAATCGATGCAGAATCAGCTGCTCTATGTTGCTCAAACCAAATCAAGAGGGATATGTATTCTGCCACAAATGTAATATCTCCACCAATGTTTTTTTGTATCACCCTCCCATGCATGAGGGAGACAAGCCAGCTTTGTGGCTTCTTTACAAACTCTGAAGTTTCTGCTACATCCTGAGCAGACTGCTAAATCAGTGTGATGAGTATTTATCGCAAACATTTCCGCTCTTTATCAGAGCTCTTTTGAGAAATGATCAAACTGGACTGGCTCTTCAACCATAGATGTGTTCCTGAGTGATATGCTCAGCACTGGTGTTGTACTGAACTTGTGCATGTGTCTCATAGCTGTATAATGTTACATACATGTAATGTATTATTGATAATCTATCCCGTAGCCACATTTGCCACATTTACATGGTGAGTTTAGCAAAAGTGACTGTAAATAAACAAGGAAAGGCTGAAACAAGCCATCAAAGTGCAAACAGTGACTATACTATTCAAATAAAGCTATATATGTGGCAGTCGGGCTCAGGGGACTGTGAAAGAAGCAGTAGTCTGAAGCAGAGTTAGGTGAAAATTGTGGAATTTCATTTAAATTTTTCATGACGCATAACAGAAGAAGTCCATAGGAAAGCTGCCAATCAGGAACAGCGAGGAACAGTGTGAATGAAATAAGGTTACACCAGCAGAGCATTTCCCCATGCATCATATCAAAGTATTACATTTGTTTAAAATGTACCTTGAATGTTAGTTTTGAACATATTTTAACTGAATAAATTGCTGAATATATTTAGGACAGTGATTCCAGTATTAGATCATCAGTACAGTTTCTGCCCAACTCTGGGTAACAATGAAAGTGACTTATTTCGTCTTTGGGAACACACGCAATCTCACACAAAGTGCACCACAATGAAATGGGAGCTCTGCATTTAACCCATCACACGTGCACATGTGGAGCAGCTATGAGAAGCACCGGGAGCAGTGCAGTGGGACAGTACCTTGCTCAAGGGTACCTCAGTGGTACCCGGGTAGGGATTTGAATCTGCGACCTAACCACTAAGCTACCACTGCTCACCCAACCCAATTAATATTGAACAATTAGTGCCAGCAATGGGTGCAATTTACAGTATCAGTATTCAGTAAATATTTGCATCAACAAATTTTTGGCATAGTGCATATATAATAGCCACCATGCTTAACGCCCAGCCATGGCTTACCTTCATTCACACTCATTGTAGTCCTCTTGTAAAAGTTATGATTCTTAGAAAGATAACTAGTGTAATGCTGTAGGTGGAATGTAATGATATTTATTATCAGCACTATGCCTAATACCCAGCCAGTGCAGGGATGACATGACAGAATCCTCCTCATTAGCCATGTGTGTGATGGGTGACAAGATTTCCCTGTGTGTCTGCTTCTTGTCTTCTGTCTTCCTGGCATCTCGCACATCATACCACCTCTCCTCACTCCCTAACTAAAAGTCAGTCTTAAAGAATGACATTTATTATCTCATTGCTACATTTTTTTTTCATGATTTAGGTTATTTTCGTTGCAGCATGTTTTCTCTCTCCTGCAAATGAAGCACCATCTGTTATATAAAAACTGCATGATCGATAAAGAAACTTGTGTAGGATACAGAGCAGACGCAGCAAAGATAATTAGCCCTAAATTTACTTTAATGTGTTCACTGCCAAACTTTCTTTGTTTTTACCTAATGGCTTAAAAGCCATTCTCTCTTAAATGTGCTCAGTTCGCCAAGTACGGAAAGAAAAACAAGTGACAATTATTTCCCAAATACTAGACTTTGTTATGAGACTTTACACAATTTGCAGCTAATTGGATGCAAAGAGATGGCAACAGACCATGCACTTATTATAGAATTGGGTCTCTTCTCCACCTGTTTTAGCAAACATTTTAACTAACCTGTATAGACAATTCAAAGATCCCAATTAACAGGTTCTTCAAGATACAGAAATGTCCAGCTTTACTTTTTCTTTCTTTTTTTTAGATTTCTCAAGAGAAAATGTGTAAAATGGTCTGGGTTATCTGATGATCAAATGGGTCACAAGAATAAACTAGATTGATGCCTTTTCACTATTACTGTATTCCCCCACTGAAACAAAACTGCTGTATTATGCTAGCATTAATTAAACAAGTCTCACCATCCAGTTTTGAGACTGTTTCGAGGACTTAAAGTCCATGTTTGTTTGATTAGCATTTAAAAATGTGTTGCATTAACACAAAACAATCAGTTAAACAGCATTTGGCAAAAATACTACTTTTTTAAAAACAGTTTTTGCTAAAAATAGGTTGTGATCATCCTAACAGTGTCAGTCTCTGAGAAGGTAAACCAAGCGTACTAAAAGAATCCCAGAATGCCTTCTTAGTACACACCCTGATGTGTTGCTTAAGTAGCTAATAACTGGGTTTACTGTAAATGGTCATTCAGCCAGGGCCTGCATGTGCTTCACTAGGTTCATTAGTTTCACTAATGTGTCACCCCAGCAGATTTGAGACATTGCAATCTACACTGATCATCCATAACATTAACACCACTTGCCTAGTATTGTGTAGGTCCCCCTCTTGCTGCTGAAATAGCTCTGGCTGTGGTGCATTGTGTTCTGACCCCTTTATCAGAGTCAGCATTAACATTTTGTGCAACAAAAGCACCTCTCTAGGATCAGACCACACAGGCTAGCCTTTGCTCCCCACATGTACCAATAAGCCTTGGTTGCCCATGACCCTGTTGTCGATTCACCAGTCGTCCCTCCTTGTATCACTTTTGGTAGGTACGAACTACTGCATACCTAGAACACAAGACCCATCGTTTTGGAGATGCTCGGCTACTCGTCTAGCCGTCAAAATAAGGCCCCTCATCAACTTCAAAAACTGACGGTTCACTTACTGCCTAATATATAAAGAAAATATGCTGAGGAGTTATTAAAGTAAGACTCAGCAGCCTTGCAGACTTGTTAGTCAGCTAACTTAGTCACATACCAAATGTACAAATAGCAATTCAACCACACACCCCAGCCAGGAACCATTATTTAAAAAAAAAGCATGACTATATGGTTGACTTCACATAATAGTCTTATCTTTTAAACCTATAACATAACAGACCAGGTCATTAAGAAAATGTCCATTAATTTTTTTTTTCTATAATGCATGTCTATAATACTGTTTCACCATTTATATTCAAACAGCACCGGAAAGTGGAAAGAATGACTTCTTATGAAAACCTTCTAAAATAACTTTCAGAGCCACAAAACTGGAGTCAAATAAGCTGATAAAAAAGGCTAGCACGGAGCACTGTGGCAAATCTTTCTGAAATAGCTTTGTGCATTCACAGACAGCTTGTGTGGAGAGGGCTTTGGAAATCAGTTCCTCTGAAGTACTCTAATCATTCAACTGTCCAGACGACAGGCAGGTAATGCCACAAGCAGAATGAGTAAGTATGGAAATGGATTTGTTTGTTTAGTTTATTACCCTGCAGTTTCACACTGAGTGTTGGAAAACCAAAAAAAAACGTCTTTTCCTACTCCACAACAGCTCTCTGGCCTCCCAATGAGCTGCACCAATTAATATGACAAACTTAATACTTCATTTATTTAAAAAAGAAGAGGGAGCGCAATGTAGAATGTACAATGTAAGGGCAAGAATGTAAAATGAAGAGATATTCTTTGTCTTTTTTTTAGCATATCGACCTTTAGGTAAGGGTTGCTAAGAGCACAGCTTTTTTATTTGTGTCTAAGTTAAAGAGAGCTTGAGGGCTGATCAAACTTGTCAGAAAAATGACATAACAGGAAATGATTTGGTCTTTGTCAGGCAATCTGTAAAGGACTTGAGAGGCTTTCAATTATTATTCCCTGTGGAGTGCATATCCAATAATGATGGCACATAAACAGATTTTAGCAGATCCTAAGCCCAGCATGGACACTTGACAAAAAGCATTAAAACATCAAAAATTAAAACATCATTCAATACAAAATAACAATTTTAGAAATGTTTGTACTGTTTTGGTATGTTACTTCTTGAATTTAGCAGACTCTAAAGGCAGTGTGTTGTCTACTTTTTGTAAGATAGGCATGCCTCAAAATAAAAATTGTTGCTGTTGTTAAAAAAATAGACGAGAAAAAGCATTTTTTCGTTATATTATTGAACATTACAGCTTTAGAAGTAACAGGTATAAGCAAAATATAAGCTACATTTATTCTAATTCTTTGGCAACATGAGCCATTAAATACGCAGAGGACAATGCAACAAAAACATCTAACATAATTAAGCCTGTATTTTGTTGGCAGAGAGGTAAAGTCAGAGAACAAATACTGAGAAGACAATATTAACATGTATAGTTCAAAACAGGCAAAATTAACATTAAAATTGATTCTAGTTACCTGTGAAAATTACAGCAATGTTCCCAAACTGTCAATATAAGGCAATCAAAGAGCCAAAGAGAAAGGCTGCAAGAAAGACAGCAAGAAAAGAAAAGAAGAGAGGTTCTATTCTTAATTCAAATCTTGTCTGACCTCATTAAAGCTTTCTATTTTGTGCAGTGTTTTCATGCTAATTATGGTTATTGTGCATCCAAGTGGCATACTACATTTATAGGTTTATAAGTTTTCAAGTTGTCATTTACAGGTTTATGAGACTTAAAGGCCAGGAAGGCTTGAACTGAAGTCATCAGCAAGTTCATGTTTTATGTACTGCAAATGGGTCTGAGGTTTTCTTTCCTATTTTCATCTTAAGAAGGCAAGTCCATTAAAATATAAATCACAAAACGTAGTTTCTTTACTGTGCCCTCATACAGGACCACATAACTATCTGCTCTCATAATCCGGTTGGACTTGTTTTATCCATCACACACAGAAAAATGAGTCAGCGCTTCAGCCATTTTTCTGTTCTTTTTTCATTCACCATCAAATTTCTCAGGATTAATTTCAGTCTTGCAGTGTGCAGCAGATATGTAGTGCTGAATGTCATTGTCACAGCAGTAAGTGGACTCTCTCACTTCCTGGGGTGATGGGACTTTTCTCTCAAAGCTCATCAAAAGAAGAGGGGTGCGACTATCATGTCTCTTTGCTGGGGGCTGAGACAAGATGACTTCTCACGTCAAAATGGTCATCTTAGACCCGGAGCACCACCCTTTTCCATTTCTAATGCCAATCCATATTTGCATGCAAATCCCTTGGGATGCAGGTTCTGATTAAGCACATTTTGATGACAACTTATCCTCCCAACATGGTATTACAAATTTGCATTGCAGTGTATGTCCTCAATTATTCATCAATTGCCTGAAAAATCATGCCTGGGTAATCTTTACGAACAGGACACACTCTAAAGCTCAACTCTTAGAAATTAAAACTAAATGCTTTCGCTCTTTTTGGATATAGAAATAGTGACGCTTCATTTGATAATGAAAGGAAATCTGAATAATTTAAGTCATTTTATCACATTTTTCCAGTAAGTGACCAAATTGTAATTACACAATAAATCAGTATATTTTGCTGTTTGGATTACGTCTTCTACAAGGAAGAAATACAGAGATTCACTAGTTGGAAGTGTTATAAATGAAAAACAGAAGAAGAAAAAAATGTAGGTGAGAAAAAAATATTACACTTTGTGCTCATGGAAATTGGGGTACAAAATAAAAAAGTTACAATTCTTAATTTTAAAGTGAATGAATAAAATGAATAAAAATAAGCACATGTGTAACTTTTCAGTGTGCCATGCTGAACTCTAACAAACATCTTTTATCTGCATGTTTTATGTTTAAGAAAAAAAGAAAAAAAAGGGCTAGTGGTAAGGGACTTGCCCATGTGGTCGGAGGGTCACAGGTTCAAGTTCCAACCCAGGAACCACTGAAGTACCCTTGACCAAGGTATCGCCCCGATATATACTGCTCTCCAAGAACTGTTGATGGCTGCCCACTATTCCATGTGTGTAGACGGGTTAAATGTCACAGTGACAGAGGTCACATTTCATTGTGGTGCACTTTGTGTGATTGGGAGTGTTCACAATGACAAACTGTCACTTTTAATAATTCATGATTATGCTAAATGTATTGACCGAACTAAATAATAGTCAAATAGCGCATATTGTGTATATCAGTTTTAGTTTCTCAATCCTGGTCCTGAGAGGTATTATCCTGTAATGAAACACAAGTGGATATTTTTTATACTATCTTACAAAATCATATAAGCTTTTATGTTACAATAACTTATAAGTGATATACAAAGGCCCATAAAATGGCAATTTGCTGGCAGTTTATTTTTGTTCCTGTAAAGCAACATATAGTTTGGTCAGCAAGGAACTGAATGCTGACAAATGTTTTTAATTTATTAATGCTGGTGATTTTAAATCTATTATTAACTATGCAGAAATGTGTCTTTTAAGGAATGTAAGTCTCTTAGTAGTGGTTTGGCTATGAAGACAGCATCTAGGTCTAAAGATGGTCTTTACATTAAGTTACCCTGTATCTAAGAGACTGAAGGTTCCATCAGAAAATGGGAGTAAGACATGAGCATTGTCTTTGTATTTGTTTGATGGGTCAAGGTGGATGCTGTAGACGAGTTCACTGTGAAAGTTTACATCACAGTGTGAATCTGGTTTACATCAAAGCAGCATGGGATTGTGTCATGTGATCACATGAATGGGCGGCAAGAGACTATAAATGCAGAAGATGTTTCTCAAATCTCTGGGGAAACTGCAACATATTTGATTAAATTATATGATAAAATTATTATTAGAGGTGTATCTGTATCAATGCATTTGACAAAATAGTGCACAATATGTTGTATTTATGTAATCATAAAAAAATAAATTTTACTGTGAGCAGTGTTTTGTATTGCAAAGGTCCTTCTGTTTATGACGACACTGCTGCATTTGACCTTTAATAATAAAATGTTCACATTATAATTAGTTTGCATGTGTGAGATCATGGAAATGTAACAGAATGTGTAAAATGACATCATACTCACACTGACTGCAGACCCCAGTGTTGAACTAAATCAACCAAATCAATCGAATCACATCAAACCAAATCACATCACAGCAAAATGAGATATCGAAAACATATCGGATCGTTGGCAAAAACAAACAGATGGAAACGTGATGAAACTTATGATTTTTAGCCATAATTATTATGCATTTTTATTACTTTAGTACATATTTGAATAAGCAAATATTTCACTCTCTTTAATTAAAACCCTACAAATAAAATTTTAGACACACACAGTGCAGATTTCCAATGACTGGCCGCCCCAGCAAATTCAGAGTAATAGTTTTTATGGGTGGTGTATACCAAATGCAGCTTTTCAGAAGAAGAATCCCATACCAACTGTCAACTATGGTGTTGAAAATGATAGGAGTTGGGGATGCTTTGCTGCTTCAGGGGCTTGGCAAACTGCAGTCACTGATTCAGCTCTGAATTCTGCATCATATCACAGAGTGCTTGAAGATAATGTGAGGCCATCTGTCCAAAAATTGTTGTACCAGAGGTGGACATTTTCCTTTTTTTCCCTTTATCTTTTCCTTCACTTTTGGTCAGTTAAAATGAGACAAGTATGTGTAAAAAAAGGCCAAAAATGAACAGCTCACATGACTTGGACAAACATACCATCAAATTAAAGCTGACAGTCTAAAAATTGCTTTTATAGGCATTGTTTTATTTTAAATCTGATGTGCCAGAGAACAGTCAAAACAAGATATACTGTGTTGAAAAGATAAAAGATGTGAGCGCACATTCTGGCTTCAAAATAAAGCATCTCCTCATGCACAAGACACATGGACAACCATATGTATGACACAGCCAAACAAGTTCTCAAGTTACTGCAACATTATATAACCCTGCTGTCTTTCTTCAGCTGAAGCTGCAATTGCTTCCAATCTCAAAGCTGCCATTGCTGAGGGCAACACAAATCCCAGCAGCAGGGTGCACTTCTTGTCCACAGGTATTAACCCTTTTACACCAGTTTCAGGGGCAGAAAAGTGTAGATTCTACACATGTTGTGTATGAATCTGGCTTATGATTCCTGCACTTTCTACAGCATGTACACTTCCTCATGTATATTGTATCATTTTTTTAACATATATGTCAAACTTTGTTTTATTTTCATTTTTCTGAGCCATTTGACAACACCAATCTTAATGTTCAAAGAAATAATTTTGGACCTCTATTGTTTAATAGAAAAAGTTGAATTGAATAATTTCCATTTATATATATAGTACTTTTTAAAGGAATATCAATAATTTATGCCTGGTATCAGTGGTGAAACAAATTCCAAACAAAACTGGCTGCCATAAGTTGGCCAAACTTTAGTAAATCAAACAGAATATGTAATCATCTGTATTCCTAATATTTGGTATTCAGTTTCCAACCATTTTTGGTGAGATCTTCTATGTATATACACACACACACACACACACACACACACACACACACACACACACACACACACACACACACACACACACACA
>JBBPDA010000105.1:43278348-43289802 GCA_037974385.1 Arnoldichthys spilopterus | reverse complement strand
TATATATATACACACACACACACACACACACACACACACACACACACACACACACACACACACACACACACACACACTAGTGCTAAGTGCTAAATAAATATTGGCAGGCAAATGCACATATAATTCATGGTATTGTTTCTTAGCCAGAGCAGAATTACATCCTGGTAGAATATGTTTGTGTGAAAGAATTTAATGTATTAATTTTTTTAATTTTTAGCTGTGAACTTTCATCTTCTTGTTTGTCTCAAGCTTGTTGACAGCTGTACTATTTCCCTGTGCCTTTTGAATCCTGCACTTTTTAAGCATAGTACCACTAGTAGGTTGTCTTGTACAAAGTTCATGTAATTATCTACAACCTAATGATCTGAATTTTAGTTTCAGATATGCTGCAAGCACATATTGCAAGTGTGTCAAGGCTAATTTTGCATACAAACAACTAACATCTAGCCCCCCATAATTTTTCATGCAGTACGTCCTCCACAACTCCTGCATTCATTTATAAGTTTGGAAGAGCTCTCTTACTCAAAGTAGTCCTGTATCCTCCACATCTATAAAAAGACTCTTTTGTGAGAAACCCGATGATACAGTGGTATAAGTCTACAGCTTCAGAGGTAATTTGTCTTTGTTAACAGTTCACCATAAGGGATAATATGACATGGAGCAACACAAAACCAGCTTTTTAGATATGGATGAAAAAGGCAGATCTAAAAGCCTGTAAATGGTTGAAATATAAAGCAGTTCCTGAGATCGATTTGGGTCTACGTGTGCTATCATTACTGAAACTGATCAATAAAGAACATAGAGACATGGTTGCAGCAGTAGTTAAATGGTGGTACACTGCTTCTATTTTCTTTTCTTTTTTCATTTCGTTTCTTTTATATGGCATCAACGATGCAATAGAGTTCACCTGAAAATGTAATCAGTTTTTAGTTTTTAGTTTTTTTTTTCATTTTACAGTGTCCATTTTCCAACAGCATTACACTACACTATCTCCTCCAAAGCAGCCCTTCATAGCACCTTTGGATTACCAAGCACAGAGCACTGTTAAGGCTTCATCGAGTTAGGAGTTGCATGGCAGTGTGGCTTCAGGAGATACATGGCATTGTGCGTTTCTCCAAAAACTGTCCAATACTCTAAACAGGTGTGCTAAATGAGTAAGCATGGTTAAATAGAGCAATCTTAACTCTCACTTTGCCAAATCTAAAATCAATACATACAATTTTTAAATGATTTTTATTAATGATTTTTATTTGATGTCTACATATAAGTGCATTTACAACCCAGTGATCTGGCCCGAAAAAAAAAGGCTTTTTAAAAAAAGATTTTTCTTATTTAAAATGCTCAGTAATTATTAATTAATTATTTCAATAAGCTGTACTCTGACTGACAGGTTTACAGACGCTAATTATCTAAACAGATTGCTTCATTTGTCCAGCATCAATCACAGAGCATTTAGGCATAGAACCTTATATGTTAGTTTATAAATGTTTCATAAAATGAAATAAAAACAAGAATTTGTAATTTGTTAACAATCAAACTTTTGTTTGACTAATAAAAATACAAAGAAAAGATTTACAATATTTTCACAGATCAACTTAAATGTATTTTGTACATATTAAGAATTTGATGCCTGCAACACACTTAAAAAGAGGTCGGGCAGGGGCATGGTTACCACTGTATTACATCATCTTTCTTTTTAATTACAGGATTTAATTGTTCAGGAACTGAGGAGACTAATTGTTGTAGTTCTGCAAGTGGAATTTTTGATTGATACAAGACTTCTCAACAGTCATGGTGGTCGTTGTCTAATTCTCCTCTACATGAACATGCAATCTGGACTGCTGGCAGGACAAACACATGTTCTCTGTCTACAATGCCACACTGTTGTAGCGCATGCAGAATGAGGCCTGGCATTGTCTTACTGAAATAATCATGGAACTACTGTGAAAAGACACAACCTTGATAGTAGACTACATCTCTAAAATCCCAAGATGAACCTCTGTATCAATGGGATCCCCCTCCATTCTTTGGTATAGAGAGCTTGAAGTCAGTTTCCAAAAAGAAGCTGAAGGGGGGCTCATCTGACCACAGCACATGGTTCTACTCTCTTTTGTTCCATCTGAGATGAGCTCAGGTCCAGAGAAGTCTATATACAGAGTATCTTCAGTTCGACTTTCAGGTTGCATTTCTTGATGCAGTGGTGGCCTGTGTTAAGTAACAGCAAGTTTCTGAAACCCTCCCAAATCCACGTGGATATATTTAACCACAGTAGTATTGTACCTTTTGAGGGCTTGAAGGTTTCTAGCCTTGTCGTACAGGGCCTAAGATTTTTCTAAACTCCATTTTCACAATAATATGTCCTCTAGATAGCGAAAGGCTGCTGCATCTTGTTTTGAGAAATGTTCCTTTTAAACTGACAGACAGTAGTCTCATAAAGTTTGGCACAAAGTGAAAGTTTCTATTTGTCACTGTGAAAACACTAAAGCACCACAACAAAATGTGAGTAGTAAATCTCAGTAGTGTCCATTCTATTTTTTACTGCATTTTATAAAAAATATAAAAAACTTTTCAGGGAATAGGGTTATATTACTTACCCTAACTATTATGTAATACGGATGGTTTGTTGGGACTGACCTGTTGCATTTGTGCCTTTTGCATTTGAAGGAGGCAGCAATGGTCTTTGAGGCTTATGGCATGTCAGTTCCATGTACATTAACTTTCTCTTTTCAGCTATGCTTTGGTAAAAACATATTTTTCCATTCAATGACACCTTTAAGGCTTCGAACTGCTATCACGGATTATTGTGCTGGAGTTTTAGTGTTTGAAATGATTTCGTTTGAATGGAAATAGATCATTGAACTCATGAGACTGAAGAATAGTAGACTAAAGTATTATCAGTTAACATATCATGCCTGTGGTTTGGACGGCAGTAAAAGTGTCAGCATGAGGAATGCTCAGCCTCCACACATACTGCCTGCTTCATTAGGAGAGCCAATTCAATTTCAAGCTAAATTTTTAACTTAGATATGAGAGCACAAAAATCACTTCCACTTCTGGTCCACACTGGCAGCTTTGCTATATGAATATACCCAGCAGATACAATCATCAATATTTTAAGGGCAACAGATCATACTGAGACCAGTGACAAGAACACATAACACATTCCAGTAGCACAGGCTAGCACAACCAGCCATGTGGACCTGTCCATAGGGTCAGTAGCTTTCAGCAGAAGACAAATGCACTCACCCCATACGTGAACCAGTGCTGGAGCACAAAAGGCCGCTTGCAGTTCAGACTTAAACACTGCGGGGGGTCTTATCCCCTCACCCTTTTCTGTGGAAACATCCATTGGGAGATAAACAATGATGACTTAAAGAAGTGTTCTGACCTTGAGCCACAAGAATGGTTGTTGTTGGTGTCCCACTGGAGACCTCGCTGAAATGTAAAACCATTTTCTCACACAGTATCTCACACGTAAAAGTCGATATGGCACAGAAACACAGGTCAACAGAAAAAAAGGGACTCTGCCTCAGTCCTATTCTGCTTTTCCTCTGCAAAAATAACTTTATTGTTGTGCGTTAAAACCTTTATGTATGCAGGACTCAAATACAAAGGGAGTCGAGACCAGGCAGTGGAATGCTCATTACATTTGTTGTGTGATAGCTAAAGAGATTGAGTTGGCAAAACTACCCTGAGAGAATGCAATTAGCATGGTTCAACTCATCATCCCAACTTGATTGCATGAGAGCTGACGACTCAACATTATAAGAAAGCACAAAGAAACAAAACAAGGCTTATTTTCTTCAATACCTCTAGCCTTGGCAACAAAATGTGGAGGGAAAAATCCTAATATGTTGTCAGCAAAATTTCAGTAATTGCTTTATCATTTGGGTTTAGTTTCAGTATTTCTTCCACTTTGTGGGTTTGACACAAGCATCATGTGAAGTCACTAAATGGACTCAGCATGCAGTCATATGCAGAAGTTTAAGTGTCACAGGACAGATTATGTTTTGTTGATTTTCTAAATGAAAATAAGCACATATCCTCTACAAAGAACACGCTTTTGCAAACTAATGTACACTTACAATTATTTGACTGAAAGAATGAATGAATGAATGATTGATTGAATGAATACATGAATGTGAACAATGTGTTTGCTTATTTTTTACTACCAACAAAACAAATAAACATGTAATTTTATTAGGGCTACTCAAATGTTTGCATACAACATTTTCAAAAAGGTGCATATTTAGAATTAAGAACACCTATATAGTATCAGTTCAAAAAACATTATTTCTTTAAAAGATGCTTTGTTGTAATCAAGGTGTGACGAGAAGCTCCACAAAATGTAAAGGTTATATACCAACTAGTTAGTTACTGTTTTTTTTTTATACTCTTACCTGGTGTCTACATACAAATTATGTGAATTAGGCTGGATAGAAAAAAAGACCAGACTCAGTTTTGCAGGTACATTTAAAAAGCTATGAATTGACCTTAGAATAAAACAAGCAGTTTTACCTTATTTGAAGTCCTTAGGAATAACTGATCAGTGGTCATCTAAATGGGTGGTTTACCTTGCCACAATGCAATGAATCTTCAGAGATGGTGAGTTTAGGCATAGAACTTTATATGTTTGAGCCTGATTGTTATGAATACCCACAGTCTAAAATTATAGCAGCCTAATAAACCGAGCAAGTAAACTAAAGCTGTTAGCAAATTTTACTTTCACATTTTTAAAAAAAAATCACACAGTATGGCTAGCTACTTACAGTACAGGTTGCAGTGTGATGGCATTAACTGAAGAAGTGCTCCTCTCTTTAGTGATGAACACTGAGCAAAGCCTGCTTGATTTTGTCTGAAGTTTGGAAAACAGTCAAGAATTAAATGGGCGGATCACACAAACTACTTTAGAGTCATGCAGGATCCAATTAAAAATAAGCCACGCCTGCTGACAGTTTGGTTCTTTGATACGAGTATGGAAACATTTCCTGCACAGCCAGGAATGATACATTTGTGTCAGTGGTCTGGAATGTTCTATGCTAGCAGCACAGTTAGAACATGGGCTGAATCATGCCATTTTTGAAGACGTGAATTTTAATGGGCCTGACTATTGCATGAGATTGTTGGGATTTGCACGTTTCAGACCAGTGTTTTGCAATTGATGCAGCAATGGTGCTTGAGGCTCATAGCATTTCGCTTCTGTCCTTTACCTAACTGGAACCTTTAAAGCATTTCTTTAAAAAAAGCAAAAAGTACGATAAATTTTGTTCTTTCAATTGGTAAATTTCTTTCAACTTTATCTAAAACCAGTCTATAAAATGAATATACAAAAAACAAAGTGTATCAAGAGGAGTATGCAAATAGTGTGGGCAAAGCTAGTGGTGATGAAAAACTACTACAGTACTATCAATACAAATCAAATGAGTTTTTAGGAGTCTATAAATGGTCTATGCCAGTGGTAGTCATATTGTAGCTTATTACTTTTTTGGAGTGCTCTGAAGCAATATCTTGCTCTATTACCCTCACATGGACTTGGGCTGAAGAGAAAAGATGAAACTCAGCAGGACCAATGGTATTCTCCATAGACTCCATGATGAATGCTGTACTTGTTACAAGCAGAAAGCCAGAAAAACCATGAAATCATCATGCCAGTCATCACCTGATCCTGTATTGATCAAAAAGATCAATTTGTTTGTCATCAAAGAGGCCAATAAAAGTAACCAGCCTTATCCCCTTGTGCAGATATTGAACAGATGCAGGTGAGATTTGAGATCATAAAGAAAACTAATATCATAAAGAAACATGCACAATTGTTATAGTTGGTGTATGTGTGAGAAAAAAAGTATGAGCAAAAAGTCTGCAAATGTAGAGATTTAGGATTAATGTTCGAACAACAGAGAAGAAAACAAGTTTCTCTCAAATGTATCCATTACCACTAACACACAACTCTAGCATGTACTGATGCCTACCATTCAAATGGATTGGCATGCCTGAATATAGTGGAGAACATGATTCCACAGAGAAGGACCTTGAGATCTCTTGTTTAATGCAGCACCATTTGCTCTCATATTTTTTTCAGTGTGCTGAGGACATCTACTGGTGCTAAGAATTTTAGAAAATGTTGTTGCCTTTGAATTTTTTTAAGCTGCTCTAACTCCATCTCACTCCAGGCTAAAACTAATAGTTTTCTCATCACAGCTCCCGGGCAGTGGTAGGCCAATACAAGACAATTCCCTGGCAAACCACTAAAGATGAATAGCAGCTTTAGATGATTTGTGTCCTTCTACCACCTACCAAGCCCGTGTTCCACAACCTGGCGTTCTAAATGGTGTAATATTCCAGAAGTCCTTCTCTGAACCACACGTATGATGTATCTCTACCACTGCCTTAGGTGATGGCAGAGAGTGTAATATAGACTGATGGTTGAGAAAGGCCATCGGGTGCTGTGTCCCTCATCACTGACATGGCACAAAATGCTGGCACGACTGCACCATTTGTCAGTGCCTTCTCTCAACTGCATCAGCTCAGCAATGACCTTCATTGAATTGCTATTTCCAAAAAAAAAACACAGATTGAAACATTCATTGCCTCCCCCTACTCTTCCTGACTGCTCTAATTCTCATAAGCGCCTTGCGTAATTTCCGTGGAAGCATCAGCAACATCACTCATGTGGAGTTATTCATCTGCAAGCACATACGTGCTCTGAACCACTCAGAAAACGCATAATAGCCTTTGTTGTAAAACGCCAAGGTTGCAAACATGGGCCTATTTCTCTCTTTGTCAGAGAGCAGAGTGAAAATCAGTTCCCTGTTGCACCCTGGTGGTGTTTTTCTGAGCTCTGACAGGGAAGATTGTCAGTGAAAAAGACATGGGCAGGTCCTTGCAGGAAAATAAAGCTTTTTGTAAACAGTAAGCTTACGACACCAATCCAATAGGAAAGAATAAACACAACAGCATTCTACTACTTTATTCAAATCTTGGCTGAAATTTTCTCTAAAGCAGACAGACTGTTCTTTGTGACAATGGAAAGGGAAGTTGATAAAAAGGTTCATTCACTGTCCACAGAATAATGCTCAAAACCGGGTTTAGTTTGGCTTGGCTTGAGACTGAAATGCAATTCTAGTGTGCATTCTGATGTATAAAGTTTAATATAGAAGTGGGACAGAAAGCATAGGAGGTTAGGCATGATATATGAAGACATTTTTAACAATGCAGCAAACTGAAGCTTGAAAATTAGGGTTGGCCACTGAATCCAAATCCACAGCACTGGCTACTTCCATTATTACTGTGCATGTAGAAACCCTGGGTCTACCTAGCAGGGTTTGTCAAGAGAGCATTGTTAACCATTCCCCATGATGTTCAAGAGTCTGCCTTGGCTCTGGGCTACCGCCTACTATTCCTCATTGAGACCCTCCAAACACAATTGAAATGGGCTGAATCGTTTTTGAGTGGCCTCAGATGACACATCAGTCTTTGGAATGAATGCAGAGAACTGAAATGCCTTTTTGAAAATAGAAAAATCCTCCCAGAATTATTATAACAATGCTCAGCAACTGGTAAGTGTGTACAGAGGTCTCAACAACAAGCACAAGCCAGGACAAAGACATGGTGCAATTTTCCCCAGAAAATAATATAAAAATTTTCATAAACAGATACTAATTGCTGCAGAGTTTGGTTTCTTATGAAGTATTCTGAGATCAAAGCCACTGAGAGCAGTGGCCATTTCTGGAGGCTGGTCAAGTTTGTCAATCTGAGGCTAGGGGAGGCAAATCCATTTTTCATTTGCATGCCTCTTATCATGTGCATCCCTTTGGCTTGTTTCTGCTCCTGAACACTAAATGACCTCTTGTAAGTTTACAGTCCCTTCCAGTGACAATTCTTAATGAGCCAGAAGAATCTCAATAGACTGCACTGAACTAGACCTTGGGCAGACTATGCAGAAATAAAACCTTTATAAAGACAAAAAATATTAATTTAGCATAAAACACAAAACAATTCACATGAATAAACATAAAGATAGCATGCTGAGCTATCAATGCAACCATGACAAAATCAACAAGATGCCAGTGAATCTACATAAAACTCATTGCTTTTACTCATGATTAAACAAATTATTTCTGACCCATGTTGCTTACCCATGACACCTCATCAAAGAACATTTTCTCAATCCAAGATCATCATTAAAAGCCAAAAGCGCCTGTATTTCAAGATACTTTATGATACAGCAATCACCAACATTCATTGTTTAGCAATGAACTAATGACACTACATGAACTACTAATGTTTGCTAATTGTCTGTTTAGCTCCACGAACTGAACTTTGGCCTTGAGTCTTTTACACCTGACATTTCTGAAGTAGTGAACAAAACATTACAACTGATTGCATTCTTTAAGTGCTACAGTCATAACACCACTGTCAGCCAGAAGCATGTGATAATTGGTGTTATGACAAAAAGACATATTTAAAAAAAATCCCCCTTTCAGGGGTTTAGGATATAATCACAGATGTGTGATGGAAGTGATTAAACTAAAAACGTATTCCAGCCTCTAATGAATCAGTTTAGCATAATTAGAAAAGCAGATATACTCACTGTGGAAAATAAACATTAAACATGGAAATTAAACATATTAATTCTGAGCGTGTGATACTTTCACATCAAATATTTTAACCTCAAGAAATAAAAATATTAAAGCTATGGAATTAGGGAGATAAATGAACTTCTTTTGAGTCACTGTTTCAAAAGGAGATCTTATATATGGAGTTAAGAAGAAATGGGTATTTGATGGCTTATACTTTCCACATTCAGCTCACTCCTTGGGTGCATTACCTTTCTGTAATGTAGTCAGAGATATCCCATAAAATGATTTAAGGGTTATTCAGAGTCTATATTTGAGGCTCCACAGACTGGAGATTGTTGATCTCCATCGACCTGGAAAATGAATTATGCTCCTTTTTTCCAGCTCTCTTGTGAAGCGCATCGAGTCTGCCATCCTCACCAATGGGACTATCTTTTCCTTTCGCCTTCTGATCTCAGTCAATTGTGATCAACAAGCCAGGTCGAAAGAATGGGCAAGGGTCATGTCCATGGGATGTAGCCTTTGCAGGAAATAGTGGTGGTTGTTAAAAGGTTAAGAGGACTTAGACTGAGATGGTGGTCAGAGATTAGAAAACTCCATATTGTTGGCTGAATAATAAATAATGACCATGAAAGATGGAATGCTCTGGCTAGATCATGTTGGGCTGCTTGAAAGAGTGACTAGAAATGTCAAGACTTCTATTACCCTCCTATGCTGTGTTCTTTATGCCTGTGCCACATCTAAAGCTGATTCTCAAATGAACAGCAAATTTGCTGTGAGGGAAACACCTTAAGTCACCTAAGTGAGGATTACCCCTTGAGTGAACTCTCAGAGATGGGAATTGACCCATTTGGGATGATATTTCCCAAAGAACCACATCAGCATTTCTCAAACCTGCTGAGGCTCAGAGATGTCACCTGAAGTGCCTGCAACATGCGACACCGAAAATAAAGGAGGGAAAGAGTACCAAACTGAAGGGAAGTGGAGAAACGTACCCTCTGACTGCGCTATTGTGATGGAGGGGGGAAAGCATGACACCATTTCTATTCAGGATATGTTCTCTGAGATTGTTAATGAAGACTACTGGGACAGTGTGGTGGAAGACAGAGAAACAGAGACTTCTGAATATCAAAAACAAGAGCCATGCACTTAATTGGTATAGATTTCAAAGTGGGTGGGGTGGGACGCAGGCAGTGTGCTTCTCAAGGCTGTTTGAATTTGTGCCTGTACTGTCATATGTGTGAAATATTAATTGGTCGAGGGTGAGTGAGGGCAGTGGGTACCAGTTGAGGCTGCCATCAGAATGGTTTTGGAGCGTAAGTGTATCCAGGAGGGGGGCGGTGGGGACATCACATGCTTAAACAGCCGCATCATGCACCACTGCAGATGTAATTATGAGCTGATCAAGCTTGCATGGACTGTAATTCAGCCTGTTTGGATGGGTTCAAACATTGCAAGGCTTCGTTACGTTTTAAGTATAACCCAGCAGCAATGTTTACACAGCTCTAACTGTGCTCTGTGAACATACCAAAATGACGAGGGCTGCTCCCTGACAAATTCTCTGTTTACTCTTAAGAGGGTAATTGTATACTCTGTTGTTGACACATCGCTCTCCCTCCAAGTTTCTTCTTTATTCTCATCTGAAACAGTCTAATTCAGTTAAACTCACAGCATTCAGACGTCTGCCTTCACTTTCTTCTATTCATTCCTATCATGCTCCTCCTCATCACTTCTGCCATAACACATCAAAGACTTGTTTCCTACACTTTCAGTAAGGGTCGCTCTTTTTTAATGCTAATCACTCTGCTATGGTTCTGAAGCCTAAAGTAATGGCTTACACATGGCACCAAAAGTGACGAACTCATTAGAAAAAAACAAAATTTGAGTAAGCAACAAAAACCAAGGTAATTGCATTATTCGCTTATTATGTGACTGGGTGAAGTGAAAACCGCAGCACCTATCCAGTTCAATTAGAAACCGCATGCACATTTTCTCTTAGACATACAACACCACAAGGACAGACAAATAGTATGGGTCATTATGCAAAAATATGATAATCTGTCTGCGAACATTTGAATACAAAAGAAATTTCCCATTTGACAAAACCAGTAGTAAAAATACACTAGTATATTGGGTCATGTTCAGGCTAAAATTCCGATTAAATTTTTTCTTTTACAGATATGGCACAAATAAGAGCAGATGTGCAACATACAAACAATGTAAAACACACAACCATAAGATCTTTGAGCTGAATGGCTTAGTTCAGCATGCTTCCAGCCATACTTACGTACCTGCCAATGTGTCGTCAGTTGCAGTTTAACATAATGTTAGTCCAGGCTGAAAGTTGGAAGGAAGGCACATCAACCTCTTCAGGTAATGGTATTTTTCAGCCAAACAGCACACTAGCTGCCCATATACTCCTGCATACCTCACTGCAATGCTGCTTTTGACTATTAGATGCATCAAAGGGTGCTCAAGTCTCAGGGCCTTGTCCTCAAATTAAGCTACTACTGACAGTGTGATTTACTTTAAAATTTTTTAGATTTTGTCAATGTCTAAGTATATTAGGTGTACCACAGAAGTTCTTTCCACAATTAAGTGAATATATAGACATATTAATTCCTGCCTAATGTATCCCAAACCCCTGACAGGTGCCCTTGTAAAGTTGGGATATTTCCCAAAATGCAATAACAACACAAAACCTAACAAAACAATTTAGGATTTTTACTGACCAACGTAATTGAATTTTTAAGTATACACAAATTTAGAATCTGATGGCTGCAAAATACAGTGCAGTGGTGACCTAGTGGTTAGGACATTGCGCTGGGGACCTGAAGGTCGCAGGTTCAAGTCCCGGCTCAGGCACTACTGAGGTACC
>JBBPDA010000105.1:43233380-43259784 GCA_037974385.1 Arnoldichthys spilopterus | reverse complement strand
TTAGGCTTAGGATAGGGTTAAGGCCAGTACTACTTAACTCGGGCTGAATGAATAAGGGGAAATATCTAATTGTGATTATTTTCTATACATAAAGACCAGCATGCCAGTTTTTCCAGATCTGCATTATTAAGTTAAATTTCCCATTTAAAATGTTTAAGAAAATCTCATTTACAATATACTTAAAACTGCGGTTTCTGCTATTAGAAAAAAACAATTAGCCCTAATCCGAACCCTAATGCCGTTGATTAACATTTCACACAACAGTTCAGTTTTGCTTTTCCAAGTACAATATGACCTCCAACAAGAAAATAACATGCTTTAGAATGTATTTTCAGAAACAATGGGGTCAAAATGAAGGAATAATAAAGGGATGAGAAACAAACAAATAATTCAATTGCTGAAAAACACTGAAAATGCCAATATGTGTATGTGGAGAGAAAAATACTTCTGTGTTTTCCCCAAGGGGATTTGTGTGTGTTTGTGTTTTAGTGAAAGAGAGAAAGAGGAGCACATGCTGATGATTAGCGTCAGGAACTAGGTCTGCCCCCTGACTGATTCTACACCAGCATGGGAAACGCTGGCCCAGTTCTTAGTTCTCACATAATGCACCAAAATCTGCAATTTTGCACATATCATTTAATATCTCTGTTTTGATAAAGTGGACTGTTATAAGTGAGTTTTAGCAGGGAAATTAAACTCTGTGCATCAGCGTTTGTGTCTAGGGTAAAGTGGTGATTCTTGTGTGCTTCTGCAGTAAAGGGTGTTTGACTTCTGATCGATAGCTGGCTGGGAAGGGAGAAAGGGTGACAGCATTGTTGAGGTTTAGTTATGAAAGTGTGAACAACAGAACTTGTCACTGTGTTGAACTGCTAGATGCATGTGTGTCTCATAATGTGATTTGAATTTGTCTGATTGATAAAGGTGTAAGTTCTGCATATGCCTATACAGTGATAATATATATATATATTATATATATTAAAAATGGTTATTTAATCACTGCCATAGAAGAACCATTTTGGTTATTAAAAATGTTTCAGTGACTGTAGGTAAGAAGTTTTTAAAGCTAAAATATGGCTTAATGTTTACAATGTAATTGTATCATTTCTTAATAATTTTAGGGGTTTTCTTAACATTTCACATTACGTAGAGGCTCTTTAATTTAATATGATACGTCACACGAAAACAAACTTCATTTACTAATGGTCTTCTAAAGAACCAATGAAAACTTTGAAAAGAACAAACAATGGTTATTTTATGGCACTGTAAAAAAAGAAAAACTTTTAGAAAAGATTTTTTTAAATGAGATGAATGTGAAGAACCTTCAAAGAACTTCATATGAGGTTCTTTCATCAATATTCTATCACATCTTGCTTACAGAAAAAGGTTCTTTGAAGAATCAGTTGTTTTAGGGAACCAAAAATGGAACTACTATTCCATCAAAGAAGCCATTCTAGTACTGTGGTAAGAAAACTAAGCAAACTAAAAACCTTCAGTAGAAGTAAAGTAGAAGGCCAAAAAACTTCTTAAAGACCCAACTTTATAATCTATTTCAAAAAATGAGATTTTATTACACTCAGTATCCTGGGATATCTCATGCTGTCATTTTGGTTGGCACTGGTTGCGAGGATGATGAGGCAAAAAGCACCAAGAATCCAGAAGGAAAAACATCACTACAGACCACAGAGGGTAATCTTAGACCTTGTGATTTTGAAATAAGTAGGGAGAGTGGCCATAACTTTCTTCCTGTTACAAGGCCAAAAAGTGTTTTTTCTAACCCTGCTGATGTGGGCATTCACACTGTGTGATGTGGGAGGGTGAATTAATGTATAAGGTAGAATATGATTCACTGTAATCAAGGAGTGTTATCTGGGAGTTCTACACCTATTTGTAATTCCAACAAGGTGGTCAGGGGCAGTGTAATCATTTTGACAATTCAGAGATTCATTTTATTTTTGTGCTGAGTCTTGAGTACGGAGTAGTGGAACTTCCTGCTGCATCCAATATTCTATCAGCACAGGAACTGAAGTTTGTGAGTCTCTCTTTTTTGATTCTATTGATAAAATGGTAAAGCTCAAAAGTCAGGGGAGTGGCCACTTCCAAAGCAGTTGGAAAACAAATATAATTAGTAACTAAATATAAGTAAGTGCATGAGTCCCAAATACATTCTGACAGATATATTAAGTAGCAGGAAAAATATTAGCATTAGTACAAGTTTATATTCCTTTTACTTGAGCACATGTAACTGAGCAAATGCTGCTAATCAATATTGTATCTAAGCAACATGCACTGCTTTTCGGTCAGAAATGTTTCTATAGGGAAAATGCATGTTTGTGTGTATTTATTATGCTTTGTGTGAATATAAGCATGGCAAAATTCTCGTCTGGTTTCTCTGGTACATCAATGCTTTGCATCACTTTTAGTTTGGAAAAAAAACACTTTTGGAAGGACGTCACAGAAGGTCAGCTCTTGGTGGGAGTAACGGATAGTCGCAAAGAAAATCCTCTGAATCAAAGTCATTCTGAATAAGAAATGCAAAAGATAAAAAAGAAGGCATTCACAGAAGCGCAAGACTTGAGAACTGGAAAGGAATTAATTAAAATCCTCATGAGGAGGGAGTAGCCTTTAAATGTTTTTGGAAGCAGCCATGTTCCATCCTAATACATTTAGGTCTAAATAACAGGCAGTTGACTTCATTTCCTCAAGACAAACATTTTAGTCAATAAATGTAGCAGTAACATTTCTGTTATCACTTTCAAAAGCAGACATATCCCTCTGTGCATGTACTCCTAATTGATGAGAATTTGGCCTAATTGAATGTTGGATCATTATTGCATGAAAGCAGCTGTTTGAGGACAGGGAGCAAAAGAAATGATGCACACGAGAATGATAGTACTATCTGCAGCCCTGCAGGAATTAGCCTAGCACGCTTCAAGCAGGGTGTTTTCAATACAGCCAGCCTAATGAGTGGATTGAAATGCATGCTCATGCTCCGAATCTGTATTGGTAGCTAATTGAAAAGTAATCTCAGTCTTCCCCTCTCAGTATACTCACTCATCCGAGGGACGGTCCATTCTCAATGTCTGGCCTTGAGCCAAAGCCGGCAGATATTCCGAAAAAAGAGAACCAGAAAATGAGATTTAAACCCTACGCATTGTGCCCCCCACCCCCATTTTTCTTTCTTTTTAGAACAGAGTGTTAATTATGACGAGGGTCCTATCCTCAGGCCCCACATCTCAGTAGGTAGTAGCTAATACATGTTCTGCAGCTTCGCATCACTCTCTCCTCCCGGCTATGGAATTACAGTGTATTAAAGGCTAAATGTCCCAGAGTCACTTTAGGGTTGTAAAGCTGCCACCAGCGCCCCCACATTTTCTCTCTCAATTTGCTCTGCCCAGCCACTAGCCATGGGCTTCTCTTTTACCCTCAGTGTGGGCACTGATCCCAAACTGTGCTAGTGTCTCCGCCCCAACTGATCCCAGTCACAGCAGAGCAGACTTGTAGGGATGTTCCTGTCCCTACAGCCCTTCATTTCAAAAAGCAAGGAGAAGGGGGAGGGGGGAGAAAAGTCTGAAGGCAGTGGGGGCCTGACCTGATTTACTGTTATTGCATTTTAATACAGGCGAGTCCCTGATCTCTTGCCGAGTCTTCTCTGGGAAAAGGGGAAAAAAAGGTTCTGCTGCTGCGTATTACCATTTCATCACTTATTCATGTTGGTCTCTAAACAGACAGCGAGGGTGAGAGGCCGGAGCCGTTGGCAGCTCCGACCTGAAAGAGATGCCTATTGATGTCTCTGACACATGCAAGGGCTTGGAATGTCGGCCGCTTTACCACGACAGTAAATTGATGATGATTTATTTCAAAGGTGGACTTAAACTGCGGACAAGGGTGTATTTCAAACCACACAGAGGGGCTCCTTCAAGTCCCACACTGGAACAGTCAAAGAGCATTATAGCCATATTTCAGGCCCACGCAAATAGGAATCTGGCATTAGCATGTGGGTCAGGATTCCCATGGGCTATTTTTCAGGTTCTGCCAACCCCTAAACACATGCATTATAACAACTGGCAGCCATCTTAGCATTGCATAACAAGTCATTGTGAAAGGAAGGCTTGCAATTTAGCAATCAGAAAGATTTTGGCTTATTGCAGTAATCATTTCTGTCCAAAAAGTTTTAGGCTGTATGACATGGGGCATTAGGTATAATTGTGAAGATCCAAAATGTATTGCCTACTCTCTGCTGGTACTGTCATTTATCATGATTTGCATGGCAGACCCCACACTTAGGAAAATGTGCTAACCTCATTTAAGAACTCTTTTCAGCTTTTACCTTACCACATGGCTCTATGCACCTATAAATAAATGGCCTGACTGTGAGGTTTGTTCTTCGACTATGCTTCGTCAATGTGGATTAGCAATGCGATCAATAGCAGCTGCCAGTTGGATGAATTAGTTGAATCAGCCAACAAAGTCACAATGTCAAGTAAAGTAGGTTAGTGACAAAGGGAGTTCTCTTTTTTGTGTTACCGAAAGAAGATTTTTTCGTTTGTTAAGGGCTCACTTTCTGGACCACTTCCTTTTGCTGGCAAGAAGTTAAGGGAATGATTGTAATTGATGGTATGGGAAATGAGATTAAAGATAACTAAAAAAAAGAAAGTTTTTTCATAAACATATGTATGCTCCTCAAAAACAAACCTAATATTTTCTTGTTTATAAAGCCTTTAACTCATTCCTCGAAACAGAACACCAACAGGCATTGTAACATGACAAGTAAATTAAAAGGATCTTAATCCCAACTTCTATTACAAAGCAACACAAATACTCTTTCATAGTAATGAGCAAAGAAACAGATGTTCTTATGTTCAGCACTTACCCAAGAGGATAAGAGCGTCTATTCTTTAGGTGTTGCAAGCACAAAGATTGTGTGCAAAATGAAGCATGTGACAAAAAATGCAAATATATGTTTGACACCTGTGGAACACTGAGACAGAAATAAACGGCTTGTATAAAATTGTAAACTGTTCATTTTGACTAACCTTCCCCTTCAACGTTTTGGGCATATGTTATTTATATATTTGAATCTCTTTATGAAAAATTCTCTTGTAATTACAGGTTTTCTGGATGTTGCTTGGTTACTTGTTTGCAAGAAAGTATTTCAAGTTACATATGGGTTTTAATTCATTTATATAATCTATATGGTAATTTTAACCCTAGTCAAAATGTTTACTGATTTATTTGAACGCGTTGCTGTAGGTGCCATGCTGTGTGTACTTTATCACCCACTCATGCATTCAAGGCTGAGAGAGGCCCGTGTCATAAATTTTTGAGTAGAAAAACTCAGAGCTTGCGGAGTACTCCCAAGTACTTAATTATAGTGGTTACACATTAGATAAGAGTGTGTATAAGATTTATGTTTGATTGCACTTCTGGATATTAGCTGACAACTGAATTCCACACTTCGAATGGTAATAGAGTGAAAGGACTGCAGAGATTGAATGATTTAATATTGCTTATGTATCTGTGTAAGCTTTTGGGGGGGGGGGGGGTGGCCTGCAATGATAGACCTATAAGAACTCATGAAAATTAAATGTCATCCAGCAAATTTGACAAATCTGTGCTAAAGCAAAAGATGAGATATTGTCAGTGACTAATTTTTCAATCCTTCTGCAAATTAAACCACCTTATCCCGGATTTTACTACCCGTGCAGTTGATGAAAATCTCGGTCTGGGTAATGAGAACAGAGGCACTGTATTGAACCACATTGCCCTCTATTGGGTGTTTAAAGGAACTAACCAAGCCCTCTGATGGATAACTTTAGACATGTACACTGCAAACTATGCCATTCATATTTAAGAAATGGTGAAAAGTTATTAATAGTGTATTCTATATTATGAAACAGTATTCTTTCAACAAAGCACTAATTGCATATACATTATAGAGGGTTTTCAAGTGAGCACATTCCAAATTAAGATGCAGACTTTATTGCACTTGCCCTGACAGTCCTGCCAGCGTGGGGTACAAGGAGTTCTCACTGCTAAATCCCTGCACTGTCGGCAAATGCACATTGGACTGCTGATGAGCAACGACTGGGGAATAAAAACAGTAAGAAGGAAAAAAAATATAGCAACCAAAAGATCCTTTAGGAATTATTGAAGACTGGTGCTGGATTTTAAATAATGGATGAGATCCTCCTATGAGATAAGGCCAGAATTCCACAGTTACAAGGACAGCAGTGCAGCGAATACTAAGCAAGTTCTAGTCTGCTTTCATACAGTCTGAAATACTATTATGCTGGGAGGGGGCTTTGTGGTGCATCTTCTCTGAGCTCTGACACAAACCACGCTCCTCCCTGCTGCACTCCCCTATTCTGTCTCGTCCACACCCTGTTTGCCAAATTGGTACAGGCAGAGTTTGTCAGTAAGCATGGCACTTTTGCCCCCTAGATAGCCTTGCAGTGCAGGAACAGGCAGGAAGGAAAGGAACAAAGCTCATGCAGACGGCATCTATGGAGAGCAAACACAAACCTCAAGGTTACAGACATTAGGAAGTCTTATTCATGTGGAGAGGCTCAGAATTTCTGACAGCTCCACTGAGCCACGCACTCTCTCAGTCTCAGGCCTGTCTGCAGTCTTTTTCATCACACTACAGTCCGTCCGCACAGTGACATCAGAGAGGAACATTGGTGATGGTAAGGGTTGCGCTGCACCTCAGTGATGAGAATGGCAATACAAATGTTGTGCCTGCAGAAAAGCAGTAGATCCAGTCACACAAAATTAACTCCCAGATGGCTCCATCCACAGTTACACTGAGCTGCTGGTGTCTGGGGTGGTTTTTGTTAGCCCTTTGCTCCGATTTCTGCAAAGATCTTCATCTGCGTTCAGAGGCTTTCAGAAGGCCCTCACAGCTCTGGGGCGACTAATAGAGCATGCCAAGTCTGTTGAGGAAACTTGTCAGGGCATCTAATGAAGACAAAGCCATAGGTTTGGGAAAGGAAGATGTGGGTGAAGAAAGGTTAATGTTATATTAATGGAGACCTCTACTGTCCTTGGCAAATCATGCAAGCCCAGCGATCCCCCCTCATTCCTTAACATAGTGATAGAAAGGCCAGGACATTCCAGGCCCAATTATACACACATGTAGACACAGGCTTTGTATATAGTATTCTGTGCTCCTTTACTAAACTTGTTCTCACACTTTCCTAAGAGATCATTAAAGGTTCGGCAAGTGTCAGCGCTTGTTCTTAGACTTCACACCAATGCTAATTCAACAGACATTTAACATTTTCACCACTATTCCTTAACATCACACCTTTTGGAATGTTTTATTGCTACAAGTGTGTGAAACCATAAAGAATGTATGTAAACCCTCCTTTTACCTTCAAGTGTACTAATCTTTTATAGTCATTTAAACCAAAAATCCCCAAAAAATTGTTGTAATTAAAAATTTTACCCAAGTACCTTGTTTCTTTGTTGACTACTTAAATTATGTCAAAAATATGGAAAATATTTAAATTATCAAAAAATCTCATTGACTGCCCTAAAATGAAAAATCAAGATATTTTTGGTGTTTTAATGGCTAATTGTGCTCTATGTTCTACATACTGATTTTTTATTCATACCATTTTGAAATAAAATCTGTTTCTGTTATCAAGGATAGCAACATGTATTATATATTTAAAAAAACATTTTTTTTCAAACAACAGAATTTCAAACATTCAGTTATTGAATGCTATAAAGCATTATTGTCATCCAAAATAATCACAAAAATGTGTGTAAAATGTTGGTATTTTTATACAGCTAAAACAGGCTAGGGTCAAATTTACTCAAAAGACAATAGAAGGATTAAGTAATGTTTTAGCATTATTAAAGGGCATGGATCTACTATTACCTCAGCCATTGACAGTAATTGGCATGACTTTCTAAAAAAAACCTCTTATTTATATTATATTTGTTATATTAACTACATATTTTTAAACTACATATTTTTTTAAAATATGCATGATTTAATCAGCATGTGTTAGATATTTATTATTTTCAAATACAAAAAAAATGTATTAGTAAAAGATTTCATTTTCTAAGCAAATTATCCAAACCAGCATTGCAGGGTGATGCTGAAACCTATTCCTGCAGTTTAACTGGAAGATAGGGAACCCCTCTGGATTCGTGACATTTCCATTGGAGGGTAGACACACAGACAAACATTGACATCTGGGACAACTGAAGCATTTGGTCAGACAAGATCTTTTGACTATGAGCGGAAACACAGGTAGAATGTGCAAGCTTCACATAGAAGGGACCCAGCCCACTCCAGCGAACCCGGCTTCTCACTGTGAGGTGACTACACTAACTAATACACCACTATGCCATCCTCAAATAAGTCAGTACAGTACAAATAGCACAATAAAGCATAAATAACAGTGTGGCTCAAAAACAGTCACAGAGTTGTATGCACAAGTTTGGACACTCCAGGCAAATTTTGCTGTGTTGATTTTATTCCCAAGTTAAAAAACTGTATATCCTCTACAGTAATGTTCTTCCCATCCTCAGGGCCCCCTGACAGTCCACACTTTTAAGTTGGAGCAAATACGTTGATCGTCTGGAGGCCCTAGGATTTTAAGACCGTAGATGAAACAGCTGAAAAGATTCAAAAGTTAAACATAATTTTTCTACTAATGTTAGGGCACTTTTCTATTTATTTGCTATGTTCAACATACTGGATAAATATACACAACTCTACATTTTACAATGCTTTATGTGCTATTTTATGTAAGGCCTTCAACTTCTAAGATAGGCAAGTTAATCTGACTGTGCTGCATGATGTGGCACTATTATTTTAATATACTTCTCCATGTCCCTTCCTCATACACACAATCCATTTCCCTCCTGACCTAGGCTGAGGATGATAGAGAGTCAAAACTATTAGCCTCATTGATAACTGTCTGATTGTGACAGCTGAAGTATTCCCTCACAAAGTTATAAAAACATCATAGAGATGTTGCTGCTCTCTGGTTTTTGACAGGTAAGAATCCGTCATTTTCCCCCTCGGTGAAGCCAGACAGTCAAAAGGACTAGCCTAGTTTTCTCAGCTCAGTTATGCAGTCTGCAGTAACAGAAATAAAGCTGCTTACATCACAGCCTACTGCTCAGGTACAGGTTAGGGCACAGAAAATCAATCATAGATTAGGATGATGAATCAAACTGTGAAGCTGAATTAGGTTCACCTGGATTAACAGGAGTTCTACACAGTCCTACACAGAAAGACTGAAAGAGACTGGTATTTAAGAGTAAGATGTAAAGAGAGGTGCGCACTGGATGAATCAAAACAATAACAGGAGTAATTTCTCTAAATAATCTCTTTAGTACTGATTTTATTCTGATTCTTACCTTACGGTTCATTCAAGTATCATGCCATCATACTTCGTGTTCATATTAACTAATAAGAAAAAACATGTATTGCACAAGCATGAATTGCACTTAACCACCAAAAGCACTGACAAACCACATCATATGGGATCTCAAGCAAACCAAAAACAGCACAGTGAAAAAAAAAATAAAAATCTTAGGGTCTAAATATAGTTAAATGAGCTGCTACGAAGATGGAAATAGAAATGTAAGTACATCTGGAAAAAGTCCTGTTTCTACCTCAATTTATATGTAAATCACACTAAATTAGCGTCCATATGCTGTTCCTCATTTACAGTTCTGCAAAATTCATCTATCCCCAAGAGCTTCAATATGAAAATCCATCATCAGTGGGACTGCTCTCAGCTGAAGTGTTACGTGTGACGTTGGAGCCAATACCCATCTGGCCTAATCATGCTGCTTGGGTATTGCCCCGCAGTGGAGGAGAACCGGAACCAGAAATGACTGTAAAAGGAAGATTGTATAACAGAATTAGTATAATCGAGAATCTAAGTTTTATTAAACTTAGACAATTATCACAACATGTAAGGACTAAATGAAGAGCCTGGCAGGGTGATATCTGAAAATGTGGGGGAGATCACACACATTTACTAAGCACATTTACTACAAGAAATGAATTTACTTGAGTGGAATCCAGCATCTAAAAATATCAGATTTAATTAAGTATTAAAGTACTTCATGTAAAAAGTAAATAATACATATAGTCTTCAGTTGCTGCACCTAATACAGTAGGTCCATGTCTTCAAATGTGAGCATGAACTCACATGCAACAGGCATAAATGATTCAATATGGCATTAAGAAATGAATAAATATCAAAGTCAAACACATTCTGAACAACATTAAATAAACACTGCTTAGGCAGTGAAAAAGAAAGATAAGATGATAATACAGAACATTAATTTGCATGCGTAGTCAAAATCTACAATTCCCATCTTTAGCCATACAACAAATTGTGCGTGTATACTGTGTACATCCTGAAGATGTACCACTCTGCTCAGTTTAGATCCAACCCTATTCTAACATACTTAATCCAATGGTAATGAAGGCCTTCAGGGGCATCTGACCATTAGAGTCAGGTGTGTTGTTCTAAACTCTTCAGGGTGGCAGATCTCCAGAAACCAGGATTATTATGTAGGGCCTTTGAGTCAGGATGTATTAATATAATCGCTGAAAGGAAATTACTGTGCTCAAAATAAGCTTGAACCATCGCAACGTGCCAAGCTGTAATACCGTCACAATATGTACTGCTATGCAATAATTATTTCAATATAGTGCAGTTCTAACACACAACACCTAACAGTGGTCACAAACTGTCTTCCTGAACCTCAAACTGAATCGGAGAACACAGCTTGTTTCATGTCCTGTATAGAAAAACAGACAAACGTTGGTTAATTCAAAGTCATAAATAACCTTATCCATAGACATTTTTCAGGGCCTACATCTTCTGCTGTGACGATGACTTCAAGCTATTCTGCCAGTGGACATTTCCAGATGAATGGCTGACTTTGGTGCAGTTAATATTATGCTTTAATACTTTCAGCAAAGTGAAACAATGCAAATGGCATAAGTTTAATGTCGCCAAAAGATTAAGTAGCTGGTTTTATTTCTAATAATGCATGAAAATAGCACTTACTGATAACTATTCAAGCTACAACAAATTGTTGGTACAGACAATGTGCTCTTGTGTCTACTGTAATTCCTGAATTAAAAAAGAACTGCATTATGATAAGACAGGTTTGAAGACAAAATATAATTCACCACAATTTTTTTAGTGAAAACATAAAAACCTACAAACTATAGTTTCATGAATAATATATATTCATTATATGTATTAAACAAAAAGGCTTAAGATGATTTCTTCCCTCCTTAAAATTACACAAGTAACTGAAGATAAAAGTGAAACTATTTCAACCATTTGATAATGTCAATATTAAAAAAAAAATGGAGGCCTATATCAACCACTCTAAGCAAAATGTAAGTATTATCATATATTTCAGAAGACTGCCTTAATAAAGAGGAAAAGCTTACTGAAACCCGGACATTAATAGGTTCAAGTAAAAATTTAATTTCTGTCTTTTAACAGATAAAACTGCAGTGGAATTACTCTTACAATCGCCTGCTTTCAGGCATTACTTCACATTAAAGCAGTTTAAATAGTGCAACTCTGCAGCTACCACAACTAATCCTTACTTTAAGCCATGGTAAAAATAGAGCCGGGAATACTGAACATCTACAGTAGAGTTAGAGAGATTGAGAGAGGATTATCCATCCGTTTATTTAGCTAAGTGCATGTGCTAGAGGGAAGGAAGACTTGGAACTTTTGGAGCACATTTGACCATGTTTGGCTCAAGCTTCAGTTTCTCTTTAGTCTTGGGTGTTATAATGCATGGATGAACAACATTAGGAGGGCCAGAGGACATAAGGGTGGGATATATGAGTGTGCGTGCGCGCGTGTGTGTGTGTGTGTGTGAGAGAGAGAGTTCTCTGGCTTTGTTGCCAATGTTGCCGTGTGTAGACTCTAGCTGCAGCCTGCCTACAGTAATTATTACACTGAATCACTAGCAGTAAAACATTTTGCACTGTGCAAACTTTAAAGGGACCATATCATGAAAAACCATCTCTTTTGTCAGTGTTGTTAATTTTTTTAAATGTACCATTCACTCCCTGTACACACAGTATATAGACAGAAACTAGCCAATTTTGAGGTCACAGTCTTGTGTGAAGTGACTCTTTGTCATTGTGAACACACTCAAGCACCACAATCAAATGTGACCTCTACATTTAACCCATTACACATGCACACGTGGAACAGAGGGCAGCTACCAACAGCGCCCTAAATATTAATATATGTAAATATTTAAATGTAAATATGAAGTATGAGGAGATCCAAGAGCAGTCAACCCCTCTGGACATTCAATGGGGCAAAGGGAGGTGTGGCAAGTCACCCAAAGTCGCGAACATTTGCCCTATCACTAGAAGTTATGCAGTTATTTGGATGTGAAAGTGACTATTTGTCATTGTGAACACACTCAATGACCACAACGAAATGTGACCTCTGCATTTAACCCATCACACGTACACAAATGGAGCAGCGGGCAGCTATGAACAGCTCCCGGGGAGCAGTGTAGTGGGACGGTACCTTGCTGAAGGGTACCTTAGTAGTGCCCGGGCTGGAACTTGAACCTGCGACATTCAGGTCCCAAAGGCAGTGTCCTAACCACTAGGCCACCACTGCACATTTACCTACAGTATATTGACCAATTTTGCCCACAGCAGATTATCCCATTCACAGTCATTCACATATTAAACTTTAAAAAGCACTGTAATATTAACTTCCTAAATTCTATGGGATAAATAGAACATTTTAAATGGCCATGTATAAATAAATGACAACTGTTTAAGGTGCATAATACACCAAGATGTATGGTTTACGTAAAAAATCCAGTTAATAAATGTGGGATATGGGCCCTTTAATTGTACTGCATGCTTAATAAACCACACAGCTACAATAGAAACATACACTGCAGATTTATTGTAAAAAAGTCAAATCTCTCTAAACACTAAATTATCTACAGAATGTTAAAAGCAAAGACCTGCGGTGGAACGTAGAAACTGCCAATCAATGAAGGCCTACCACAAGTTATGGACCTCAGGATAAATGCATAATGCATCGAAAAGTTATAAACTGTCAAGTAAAGCAAGCAAGAAATTACAGTCAATCATAAGCTGAAAGAGATATGCTGCCCAAAAGCAAATACCGTCAAGGAATACTACTGACTATGTGCCCAAGCAGACAGGAAAACCTGATACTATAACCACTAAATAATCCCTGGTCATTTTATGATGTAATTTTCTATTTAAATGTTGTAAAATCAAAGTGCTTATCTGACTGTGTTGCTGGCCCATCACTCCTGTAATGCAAGATTAGGATCCGTCTGATATGATGCATTGGGTGTGCTTAACAGATCAAATTTGATTCAATTTGATGGTCTTAATGGGGCTTTTGCAATCATGACTCATAATTCTGACACTGTGCAAGGACTTCTAGTGTGCTGTTTCGCATTGTTAAAAAACATGCCATGAAGAAAAGAAATTGGACAAAATATCAAAAACAAAGGAGCTATCCTTATCCTTATAAATACAGGTATGTATTTTAATTTAAATCTACAGTTTAGCTGTAAATATTTAAATGTAAATATGAAGTATGAGGAGATCCACACACTCAATGACCACTATGAAATGTGACCTCTGCATTTAACCCATCACACGTGCACAAATGGAGCAGCGGGCAGCTAAGAACAGCTCCTGGGGAGCAGTGTAGTGGGACGGGACCTTGCTCAAGGATACCTCAGTAGTGCCCGGGCCAGGACTCGAACCTGCGACCTTCAGGTCCCAAAGGCAGCGTCCTAACCACTAGGCCACCACTGCCCAAATATTACAACAGGGCATCATAATCAGAAAAGGCCACACTGACAAATAATTCCATTTAAATGATTCAGAGACAAACTGAGTTTACTAATCTATCAGGTGGAGGCATACGTTCTGCGTAGGATGTGACAGCATTGAGAAAGTAACTAAAAATAAGTTACTTCTTTCAGAAGTAATTAAGTTACTTTACGAATTTCCAAACATGACACAACTAGTTACCAGGGAAAGTAAATTTTGCACAGTGTTGGGGAAGCTCTTGAAGCATAGTTTTGTAAGCTGAACTGCAGCAAAGGAGCACTGGGAAAAATCTACTTTGGCTAACTGAAGCTACTTTAAAAAAGTACTTCTACTTTGCAAAAAAAAAACAAAAAACATGCATATGATTCAAAATTATAACAAAATAATAAATAGAAAAAGGTCACATGCCAACAAAATCCCACTCAAACTGAGTTTACTGAAAGAAATGTACTTTAAAAACTAAAAGTCTCCAATTGTCATCATTTTCTGCTGTAGCTCTTCAATATAAATATTAATCACAACAACAACAAAATGACATGCAGGAACATGTAAGCCTGCAGGGGGGAATAGATCTACAGAATCGCTAATTTATGCGACACATGAGCAGCCTCTTTTTATCCAACAGGCTGCTCTGAAAATGGGCTCAAAGGGAAAATTACTGCGTTGTTTTAGGTCGGAATGGCTTGCTACTTGTTCAGTTAGGCTGACTGTATTGAGATGTTTTAATGGTGGTTTAACTTTAGTAAAATGTCGAGGATTGGAGCAGACTCTAACGTTACCTTACTGTCGAAGGGGTTCCACTCACGCGCGTTAACCCTGTAAAAGCGGAAGCGGAAATGTAAGATGGCGGGACAAGAGCACGGCTCGATGACATGGGCCACATTTAAAAAACTAAAATGGAAAAGGAAACAGAAAAAAATGTTAGGGTAATTATCTAGTCAGAGACCAAAAAGACAAGCGCCTGAGTAGCACCTCGGCTCTCTGAACGTGCATGGTACAGGACTATACAGACTACAATGTACAATATGCACATATGGTGTGGTACAATAGATACAATATACCAAGTATACACATTTTAAACAATATACATTGTGTAGGCATTTATACATATATACTTACATATTCTGTATACAATAAATAGTATACAGTAAACAGTAAGCAATAGGCTATACAGTGCACAGTAGACAGCACAATTACAGAGCCAAATATACAGAGTATATTACACAGGGAACGAGGAGACTGAATAGGGAGGTGATGGGAGCTAGTCTGTCAACTGTAAGAAAAAAGTGACAGGTCCATTTATATTTTAGTAGCTGTAATTGCATAATTTAATTTGAAAGGCAATTAGATACATTATTCATAACTGCCAAAAGTAGTGGGATTACAGTAACATGTTATTTCTAATACTGTTTGTGACCCCTGACCCCTGACCTTTTCACAATATTACTGGTAAACGGTCAGTAGAAAAGTGCTAGGAGCTCTTGCTCTGGACATCCTCAGACCCCTATAGTCTCAAAGTCAGTGAAGGTTGGTAAAATGTACTTTGTTGAGTTATATCATAAATACAAAGATTTATTTTTATTTCTTAGACTTTTATTAGCAGTGAGATGATTATATTATTACATATTATTTAGTTATTTTTTAAAGATGTATTTATTTGTTCTTTTGTTGTGGACTTTTGTTGTGTTGTGCTGTATGTCCTTGTTATTTTAAATTTGATGCAGCTTTTGCTTAGAACAGTATAAATACATAAAAAATACATTTTTAAACAAATCTTTTTTATTTTGTTGTATATAAATGTGTATGCTTATGCACACAAAATGCAAAATAAATAAATAAATAAATGTTAAATAATATTTTTGGTCCATGTGGGCCATTGTTCACAAATGTACAGTCACACAGTCAGACTGCAGCTCAACCCGCCCACTGTAATCCTCCGGCGTCCCGCAGGTGCTCTGGGATTAACCTCCCACTTGGACTGTGGTCAACCGCCAGACATCGTGAAGGTAAGAAAAATGTTCTCTATAGTGAATTTACAGTGCTGTGTACACCAAGGGTTACATATTCCATAGAGTTTAAGAGCCACTGAGCCAATGAGATTTAAGTTGTAAAACCTTTTGTAGTGTCTGTGCATATGTGTCTGTGTGTGCATGTGTGTGTGTCTGTGTGTGTGTGCGTTAAACAATTGACTTTTGCTCCTGGACAATATAGCAACTGCTATAGCATTAAATTCACACACTCACTTTAGTGCATCTTGTACGTTAACTTGCTCCACTTCACATGGGGTGCTGATTATCCATGACTTATTACAACTTGTAGAAAAGTGTGGGAAGCATCCTGCTCCGGAAGAATGATGGAAATGGTAAGGCAGAGAGTGAGTGCGATCAGATGAGGACACATTACACTGAGATTCTGTGGCCACACGATTAGATCCGTCAGGCGCCAAAGATCCGCTCAGGATTTATGGAGGCCGCCAAGAACAGCTCCTGCTCAACCCTGCAGGATGGTTGCCTTTAATCCCCACCTGTATTCCGCCTTCCAGAACCAGAGTTGCCCTGGTCTAGACGTTCATTCTGCTTGTTATTTAAATAATGGAGAGAACTGCAGTGGAATAGTACATCTGTATCTTTCAGCGGTTAAAGTTTGTTTGGCTCTGTTTTTCTGGGATCATTTTAAATAAAATAAAGGGCTAAATGAGTGGTGTGAGCAGCAGTAGAGCACTCTAGATATTGACAGAGATTGAAATTAAAACCAAAACCCAAATGTGAATGGCTAAAATAAAAGTAGATTATTTTAGTTATAAAAGTGTAAATAAAAGTATTATCATTTGAAAGAACAAGGTCAGCAAAACTGTACTTATGGATATAGGATGAGTTACTACCCACCAGTGGACACTACAGACACTACTAGCCAATCCTTGTGAAGGAGGGAGGAGGTTATCAGAAAATGGGTGGGGAAAAAACTTCAATGTCAGCGACAGGGAAAAGAGTAGTTGTATATCTGTGCATCCTGACGCATGAGGGCAATGGGATATGGGCTCAGGGTCCCCGGCACCCAGTGGGCCCAGCCAACCTCCACCAAAATGCACCGCCTGTACTGCTGTGTAAGTCATCATTTCTGCATTATGACTAGAAGGAGGTAGTCACTAGTTTCAAATTCAGTTCCATAAATCTAATCCCAGTTTTAATGCATTTGTACTTTCCTAAATACAGCAATAATCTTTATCAGAGTTACTTTAATTGACTTCTGGGGCCCAAAGGATCCCAGAAAAACAGCACAAAAAATTCAAACAAACTTCACTTCTGGTACCGATAAATGTTGGAATTACTAAGATGTTTTACTAACAATTTGGTTTTTAGGGGCTACTGAGTCATGGCTTCACTGCAGTCATTATACTTTTAATTGAAAATGATTTAATGCTGCTGTACCCACCTCTGATGATGCCAGTGCATTTGGAATGAGAGTGACCTCATTGTGTTTTAGTCCAATGGCTGACAACCAGGAGCGCACGTTCATCACCATCAAGCCAGATGGAGTGCAGAGAGGACTTGTTGGAGAAATCATCAAGCGGTTTGAACAGAAAGGATTTAAGCTGGTGGGCCTGAAGTTCCTCCATGTAAGTTAAATTACATAAGCAAATTTATTTATATCATGCCATAGCCTAAACTATCATGTCCCAGTAATTCATTTCAGAGCTTCGGGATTTCATTGGGCTTTGACTTTATTGCTGTGCTAATGGGTTAGCTTGTGCTTCCAGTGGGTGGATACCTTGTTTAAACATAACAACTGTGTAAAAGTGAAGGTGAAGGACTTTTAAGAAGGTTCTCTGGTTTGACCTTATGCATTGTGCAGAGTAGTTGTTACGTTAATCCTGTTCTTAGCTGTTGCGCTTCTTAAGGGGACTGCTACCGGTTCTTGATCCCTGTATTCCTGTGTTAGGTTGCTCAAGTCATCTTCAGAGTTAAACCTATTACTAGTATTATTTGTAATGCTACATTCTATAAATGCCATGTTCTGTACATCTCAATACATCAATGAGCTGCCTTCCTAACCCCAAATAAAGGTGGTGGATAAATGGTGTCATGTAGTTCAAGACTAGGAAACAGTCCTATTTCCCACATATGACCAAAATTAGATATTAAAAAAATGGACCAGTACAAAGAATGAGTTTTATCTTTTAATGTTTTGTATGTGTGTTATATCAAAAGCCTTAAATATCACTGCACTAGAAGAGGAAACTAACAAACTGTACTGGACACTGGCCCTTCAGGACCGGAGTTGCCCGGCCCTGCTCTTGCAGATGACAGCAACAATGTGTAGGATAGTAAGTGGTTTGAACAATGACATATCAAGCGAACACCACGTGAGCAGTGTGGTCGTCTTTGCTAAAAAGGTTGTGTTAATTCATGGGATTAGTCACAGTGTTTGTTCTGCATGCCAACTGTGACACTGCTGTATATACAGTACATGCATATTTGTACATACATATAATATGCAGTAAGGAGTAAGAACAATTTATTTGTCTTCAATTCATCTCACTGTGTGTTTATGTGTGTGTGTGTCTGTGATGCAGGCCAGTGAGGACCTTCTCAAGCAGCACTACAGTGACCTGAAGGACAGGCCGTTTTTTCCTGGTCTTGTCAGTTACATGTCCTCTGGCCCTGTGGTTGCCATGGTGAGAGAGATAATCTATTTATACTGCTTTACTGTCTCTGAGCAACAGTCACTTTGAAGTGCAGTTTAAAATCAAATGTGAAGGCTTTGTAGCCGTTAAATTTCAATAACAATCATAGTACTTCAATTCAGTTTAAGTTGTCCATGCACACACATACAGTAGGAGTGTAACAATGCATTGAAATAGTGTGATAATGCAATTAAAAAAACATGACAATGTGCATTGTGGAGAATTCTATTGATTATGCCACGTAATGCAATTGTAATTACTTGGACACAAAGCTGGCCAAGTTTACTCCACAAAAATGGTTGATTTGAGGTGTAAAATATCAACAGATATAATGTTATTCTGTGGAGAACGTAAGGACACCCTTGACCTCAAAATCTAGTACAGCCCCTTTCGCAGAAACAACTTCTTGTATATATTCTTTTTCTTGTATATTCAGGCCTTTTTCAAACCTGCACAGCATTTCAGTAGGGTTCAAAAATCCTTTTTTCTTTTTGTGCCATTTTTATGTGCAAGGGTCATTATCATGTTAAAAAAGTCCACCTCTGAATCAACTTCAGCTTTTATTAAGTTGGTATCATGTTACCTTCAAGCAATGTTACCTTATGATGCAGAATTCCTAGCTGAATCAATGAATGCAAGCTAGTCCATGAAGCGCAAACGCAACTCCAATCCATAACATTTACACCACCATGCTTCACAGTTGGTATCAGGTTCTTCTCCCGAAAAGCTGTCTTTGCTCTACTCCACATATGTGTATTGTGTAAACTGTATCTACATTATTCCTAAAGGCCTTTGCCTATATGTTCTTTAGCCAACTGTAGTCTTGCTCAAAAGTTCTTTTTGGAGAGCAAAGGTTTTTCAGGATACACTTCCCATCCAGGTCAGATTTGCAGAATCTCTGTCTAATTCTAGACGTATGCACTTTCACACCAACAGCTGGAAGAGTTATCTCCCAATTCCATGATGAATATTTGTTTCCAATTTACATGCATTTTTTTCTGTGCATCTTGTCAGGTTTGGGAGGGGTGCAATGTAATAAAAACAGGTCGAGTAATGCTTGGTGAGACTAACCCTGCTGATTCTAAGCCTGGGACAATTCGAGGTGACTTCTGCATCCAAGTTGGCAGGTAAGATTAAACTGTGTTGTTTACCTCATGCCAGGTTTTCAGTTTGTGTTCTGTAATAATTTAAAGGCTTAGGAAAATTTGGTCTTTAAAAACTATAAAACTCGCATCAGCTTTTTTGCTCAGAGTAAAGTTAATCTTAGTGCGAAGGTGTAAATATGAGATAGTAACAAGCTGTATTTTTTCCTCATAGCCCTGATAATTGGGGGTAATGCAGAGCTACGTGACACATACATTATTCCTGCTGTGCAGGGTTTTGCTAAGATAAGATTTTTTTTTCAGGAACATCATCCACGGGAGTGATTCTGTAGACAGTGCCAACACTGAGATCAGCCTGTGGTTTAAGCCAGAGGAGCTCTGTGACTACAGTAAATGTCATGACAGCTGGATTTAAAGGATTTTTTCCTTCACTTCTCTTTTTCTTTGCTTCTTGGTCTAATTTTTTCAGTATCTTGAAATTCTGGAGTTGTTTCCTGTTTCCAAACAAATTGTGGACTGTTCATTTTCTTGGTGAATTAGATTTCATAAAACACAAAACAGAATTTTATCATTTTTAAAGTTTTTTATATAGAACATTTTGTGTACTGGGAAAGTAGCACAATTGCCCGTTTTAAATGTAACATGTAAATGTAACATGAACAAAACATTTCCTCTGCAAATAAATGCCATTATAAATAAATGCCATTATTGTTATTGTTATCCATTATTATTATTTTTAATAGCATTTAGAATATTTCTCTTAAAACAGCAGTCACTCTATTATTCATTTTATATACTGTGGGTTCACATTGAAATACAATTCTGTCTGTCTTAGTACCAACATGGCAACACCATGAAAACAGCACTACAGTATTAAGAAATGTTTACAGAGTAGTATACAGTAGTATACATTGAACATATGCTGTAACACCAACTGGGTAACTATAAAGTTGTTTGAAAATATGAATATCATAAGCTAGGTCATATAAAATCTGTTGTGATCAGTTAATATATAAAAACATGCCAGTTTAGGACGCTTTATTTTTTATGCAGTCACAAGCCTATATCTTTGTCTCATTTTGACTGTTTAAACAAACAATCAACATTGTTCAAAACATGTATACTGTACATGCAGGGTAAACAATAATCTAAAATTTAACAGACTACATAAAGTATAGTGCATACACTACATAAAAAGTGCAAAACAATGAGCCAAGCCAAAAGCAAACCTGCAGACAAGCAGATCGGAATATGTATTTCCACTTCCAGTATATCCCAAAGTTTGGATTACTAGTATGGGATGTGTTTTGCCTATATTTATTTTAATATGTTGAAGTTTAAGAGTAATGTAAGCATTACTTCTCTTTTGGTAAATCTGACAGATTTTTTGTTTTTGAAAATTTCCATTAACATTAAAAAATATGGATGCAGTGCATGCAACAAAGACTTTAATAATCCTTATAAAACTATGAATTTTTATTATTAACATTACTAATGAGTCTAATGTTGGAAAACTATATACTTTTTGCCATATCACATTAGGCCACAAAAATGTGCTCTTTGTTGTAATAACTTTCTCTTATTCATTTGATACATAGACAAGTAATCTAGTTGTGCAAATGATGGACCCTCAAATAATGGTCCTTAGCAATCCTGCAGTCTGTGTCTGACAAACTTGGTCCACAGTGTTTGGCTGCACTTGCCTGCATGGCCAAATCCATTAATTATATTTTACCTCTTGGATTTAGGCATATGCTCTCATCTGGGCAAACCTGCTCATTTTTATGCACACATAAGAACAATAGCTAGCATGTTTATAGACTCTATTACAAATGAAGTAACATGTTCTGAAAGGTTTGAATGAAGAAGAGGTTGGATGCTAGCTTCGTTCCCATGCCAAGAGGGGCATGGTCTGTGTGCAACAGGAAATGAAAGTTTCTTCTCAAAGAGCTCTGACACGGTAGGTTCAAAAAGTAAGTGCTATAAAGTACTGGCAGAAGCAAAAAGGACACACTTCTGTCCTAGTGAGCCAACAGAGCAGATAAGCTGAACCCTTGTGGGAGCCTCACGTCTCACTGCATCATTTCTCCACTGATGCCACTCCAGGTCTGAGCCATGGTGCAAGTCCACAGGTTTTTATTCCACCCACAGGCCAGACTGAAGTCTATAACTGCATGACTCCTTGAATTTGGTGGTTTAGTGCCCATCTGGAACTAAAGCCATGACTCAGAAGCAATAAGTGAAGAGTATATTTGAGAGTGGTCAGCAGAGCCACAGAGTCTGAGGAGTTTTTTCACTAAGATCCCATACTCCTATTGTGCACCCAAAATACTTCCTGTCTAGCTGAAGATTGTACATGAAGAGTAAAACATGGCAGAATGGGGTCAGTCCAACATGGCGTCCAGCTGGTCAGCAAGATCATCAAACATGTTCCCGATGTCATCCAGAATGTTGCCTGCTGACTTCACTGTGTAAATGCCACTGTGACAAGAAAGAAAAGAGCATGAACAAGGTCATTATAATCATCCATATGTCAATATGAGTGTGCTTGAATAAGTGTAGAGCATATGTATAATAGGTACATTTGCATGCAAATGTTTGATGGCCCCAGTCAAATGACATGTTTTGTTGATTTTCTAAGTGAAAAGAAGTACACATCCTCCACAAAACTGGTTTGTGCAATTAAAGATATTGAAAAAAACTTAATATCTTCTATGCAAACATTATGCCACATTCCTTTTTAAAATATGTTAACTCTGCAAATAACACAGTTTCACTTATAATTACTGGACATGTGCTTTTGTTGAAATGTCATGAGGGCAGATTGTGTTAAAACAGGAAGAGCTTGTCATTATTATACCATCTGTCTTTTCCCAAGAGTCCATGATATTTATATCTTGTTCTTGCCTTCAAGATCACTACTTGTGCCACTGTCTAATCTGATCCAACTAAACCAGCCCCTGTTAGCAGACACAAAGCTTCATTTCCGCTTCTTCCCTTATAAATGAAATGAATGCTACTAATAACCAAAAATTATTGTTGCTGATGCAGTTAAAAAGAGGAGGGAACATTGCTGCAATGTTATGTTTGTGTGTGTTACCTGTCAGTCTTATCCTCCTGAGCTAACTTCTTCTCCACAACCTTCAGCGCTGCCTCCAGAGAAGTACTGGTCTGCTCTAGTCGTTTGTGGATTAACTCATCAGGGCCCTGCCCTGCCGCTTGGGGCTGCCCTCTGCTCTTCTGGTCCAGAGGTCCACGTATAGGGGAACAGACAGCCACAGAGCCAGATGGAGATGAAAGAGTAAAGGCAGTGTTTTGTCCCATCCTGTTAGGCATTCCAGGAGGAGATCCATCTACTATTAACAGATAAACAACCACATGGTATTCATTAACAACACAGGCACTGATTTTACTTGACAAACATATAGGTAATCAGTTTATTAAATTCATTAAGACAAGGGCAATGGTACCTGAAGGTGCTGCAGCAGAATGGCGTGTTGGTTTACAGGGGGTGGGAGGTTTCTGTGGAGAAGCTGGCTTGGGGCAAATATTCTGTTTGAGGTGAATTCTTGGTGGTCCACCGTTCTGAAGACATGATGAAATCTTCTCAGCCTCTGGGACACTTTGTGTGTTCTGACTGGCAGTTTGTAGTTCCTTTACTCTGGGCCTATGTCTCCTCTTCACCGTGTCTGATTCTGTCAAGTTAAACTCAGGCAACTCTAAGCATGACTTGGGTGGCTGCATGGGTTTTGGGGATTCAAAATTGACTTCAGCGTCCGTCTTAACCAGTGCTATTTTTGGCCTCTGCTTTATGGTTACTTTTCCTTCCTCGGCAAATGGAATGCTCTCACGCAGAGTCCCTTGAGGAGATGCACAAACTGCATGCTCTTGCCTTGCCTGAAGCTTCTTGTCTTGCTCTCCAGATTTTACTCTGCAGACCTCTGTCTGCTCAGGTTCACTCGAAGAGGGCTCACTAGTGGTCCTCCTTCTGTTGCTTATGGTTCTATTTGGGGTGGTATCTGGGGCAGGTGTAAAGGTGGGGCTGCCGTGTGTTTTGGTAGGACTCCCTCCGCTGCCTTCTAGCCTGGCTGCAATGCTTCGAACACTTCCAACACTCTCTGTATCCACCCCACTGTTACTTACTGTGCTTGGGGCAGAGCTCATGCGCTTTGGAGGGGGTGGAGGTGGTCCCTTCCTCCTGGCACGTATGGCAAAGGAATGACTCCGGCCCACATGCTGCTCGCTGGCAGTGACAGGTGGCTGGCTGCGACCAGGCTTGCGTGTAAGTGTAGCATATGATGCTATGTTGGCTGATGGGGCCAGCGTCTCTTCTTCCTCAGCCTCCCCATCAGATAGGGCATAGCGTGACAGACTCTGGGTGCGTTTCTTTGGACGGTAGACATCACCAGTGGGACGAGAAGGTCTGGCTGGGTTGTTGTGGGCCTGATCTGAGTTAGTGCTCTGGGGTTGGAGGTAGCTAAAGCCTCTCTTTATTGGGGAGCCATGGGGAGCGATGAGTTGGGGTAGAGCTGTGGAAACTCCAGGCCTGGGCTTGGACGGCACAATGAAGCGGGTCGTCTTGCTTGGAGTTATTGGTGGTGTCCGTGTGGATGAAGGGCTGGCAGGTGAAGGATGATGATGATGCTGTACAGGAAGGGTTGGTGTCATTTTTGTAGGTGCTACTTGACCTTCAGAAACGGCATAGCGATCTTTGCAGGGACTGCAGTCTGGACTCAGACTTTCATCAGAGCGGCTGTGTGGTGTGACGGATGCAAGGGGGCGCTCCTGAGACCGCCCAGAGCTCCATGAGCGTGTGCTTTCATGGCTGACAGATCCAGCTGTCCCGCTTACTGCAACACCAAAGTCCTCCTGGCAGCCAGCATAGCCACTTTGGGTCATGGCGTTCTGCAGCTCAGTACTGAGCTCACTGTCTTGGAAGGTGAGCATCTTGGGTGAGAGTGGTGAGGAAGGGCCATCAGCACTATCAGGTGTTTCAATAGCCACTAGCTCCAGGGTGGGAGGGACTCTTCTCTGCTGCAGTGCCCCTTGCACCTCTGCCTGGTTCCTCTTAGCCTTCTGCACATCACACAGCTTCTTCACTGCAAGCATCATCTTTTTCTGGTGCCCTGTAAGGAATTTAACTACACAATTCAGTATAAGAGTTTACAAGTATATAAAACGTTTACATACTTAAAAATTGATTGTGCAAAATTTTCCTGTTTCCCATAAACAGCTGATTAACCAATATTGTAGCGAAGCATTTTTTGGGGTGTAACAATACACCACTTCAGGTTCAGAGGGAGTGACTTATTTGTCACACAAAGTGCACCACAACAAAATGTGACCTCTGCATTTACCCTTCACACGTGTAAACGAAGAGCAGCGGGAAGCCATGTAAAGTGCCCACGGAGCAGTGTAGTTGGATGGTACCTTGCTCAAAGGTACCTCAGTGGTACCCAGGTTAGGACCTGAACCTGTGACCTTCTGTTCACAAGGGCAAGGTCCTAACCACTAGACAACCAGCGCCCAAAAATCCATCAAACGTCCTCAAATATGTGTTGATGCAACAGATCCAACTGGAACCAGCATGCCTTTGTTAACTTTCCAGTGAGGAAGCTCACTGAAAAGGTCTACTAATTAAAGACACACCGACATCCAGTGGATGTTTCTGACCTTTGTTGTTTGTTGACCACAGATAACACATGGTATGTCTGAAGTCCCCTCACCCAGCTTGTTGATGCCAATTTCCTGCAGATCTTCCCATGTGATGTCTCGCACAATGCCAACAGAGTCATAGCCATTCTCTGCAAGCCTCTTCTGATACTGAGAAAGCCCAATAGTTCCAAGCCATTCACCAATATCAGACTGAAAAAGATTATGTATAAACAAATACCACTTGTTCAGCATCCAGCTATAAAATATATGCATATTTCAGCAAGAAATACAGCTTTCTTAAAAACCTTACTGGAATGTAATCTGGTAGCCACTCTGGGATGTTCAAGTTGCTGATCTCCATTGAGATCTTCTTGCGATGGCCAGGTTTAGTTACTCCAATGGCTGTAAGATCCTGACATGAACATTAAAAGGTAAATACTAATCTTTTTAACTGTGGTAATTCAAAGCTGAAAGCTTTTTAGTAGTGGAATTTTTTTTTTTAATCATTAGAGACTAGACATATGTAATTAGAAACACTACACAGACAGACAAATGTATTCTTTACTAAGGGGAGATTTGGGTGCAATGGAAGGTTACATAATACTGACTTTTACTGTGTAAAAGACTGTTGTAAGAATATTTTTCAGTTAATTTATCTGCAGATTTGTGAGTAATTTTATATAATGAAGCTCATTCTGGCATATTTTTTTCTTGTTTTAAGAAATAATAATTGAAATACAACTCAACATTCAAAATATCAAATGTATAGACTAGATTTAAGGTTTCACTTGCCATAATGTCATTTTTTGCAGTGAACAAAAACAAGTATTTACTCACAATACATGCTATACATTCAGTATGTGATACAGGATAATAAATGATCTATGTGTTAATGGGCATTCTATAGTATAGGTGGCTTGCCTCAGGCGTCATTCTGCTAATGGTAGGCACGTCATAGCCAGCCGTGAGAAAATTTGCTGTGTACTGCTCCAGCTGAAACTCACTCAGCCACTGGTAAATGGCTTCTGCATCCTAAGGTGCAGAAATTTGCATCACTACTACCACTGCATCAAACCTATAAGCTTTATATGCAGA
>JBBPDA010000105.1:43215395-43233280 GCA_037974385.1 Arnoldichthys spilopterus | reverse complement strand
ATGGCTTCTGCATCCTAAGGTGCAGAAATTTGCATCACTACTACCACTGCATCAAACCTATAAGCTTTATATGCAGAATACACATACACAGATACACATCTTGTAGTACAGACACAATGTAACATTTATATGAATAAGAAAGAGCATAATGCTTAAATCACTGAAAACATTTAATGTGACATGCACATACCCTGCCCTCCAGTAGCTGCTCCGGACGGATGTGAACATGTGAACCGAAACCATGCTCTCCAGGCCTGGATGTGGTCAGAGCCTGTCTGCGACCTGGAGCTCCTGGGGGAATCGCATAGACAAAATTGCGCACAAAGCCAGAACCTTCACTGTCAGCTGAAGGTTGCTGTTCCTTTTCTAGATCTGTATCTTATCCGATCTTTCTTATCCGTGTAAACGTGTGTCTTTATTTCGTTTTCCGCTCTATATGGAAGTGCGCAGATGGATCAGCAGCAGTATTATAAGCAGTGTGTTTTAAATGTGGCCCTCATTCAATGCTGTCCTGCCTTTAGACTGTGCAATGCCCCATCTGTAGCCCCTAAATATTGTTTGACATCACTCTGCTCCATCATTTGAACCATAGTGTATTATAAATATAACAGGAATGTTTATCTCAGACACTGCATATATATAAATAGTTCATAGATTTTTTTTCACAATGTCAAAACATATGCAGACACCCCCTTCTAATTAGTGAATTCACCTTAAAGTGGCACTCATTGCTGACATTTATATGTATACACACACAGAATATATAGTCTACATAGAGCACTGCCAATAGAAGCCACACAGGAGTCTGAAGTCACCATGACAAATGGCAAGGGCTGGCTAAAGGGGTGTAAAATCCCCCAGTCACTGGGCTGTGGAGTGGTTTAAATGTGTTCTCTGGAGTGATGGCACTTCATCCAGTACCTCTGGGATGAGTTGGAGTGGTGTTTGTGATGTAGAACTGATCATCCTGATCTTTATCATGCTTGACCTCACTAATGCTCCTGCGATCAAGCAATCACAGCCACGAGCAGGTGTCTACAAACCTTAGGACATACGCTAATCAGCCATAACATTTAAACTGTCTGCCTAATATTTAGCCCATTTAGCTCTACTGTTAAATCATATGAGATGGTCTAGCCTTCACGCCCTGCACACATCAGTGAGCCTTGGGTGCCCATGACCCTAGCACTAATATAATCCTCCCCTTCAGAGGCACCATTGCAATGAGATAATACGATAATCAATGTTATTCACGTCACCTGTCAGTCATGTTAATGCTGTGTATCTTCTCCATCAACTGTGAACAACTGTAACTGCACATACAGATGAGCCAGTACTAATATTACTGTACATACAATGCCCTACACTTTATTTATGACATATATCATACAGCAGGTAACCTTTTTAAATAAAAACAAAGCATTTTTTGCTTTACAAGTTTAAAGAAAAATAATATCTATATAAAGGTCCAATAGCTCAGGTAGGAAGACTGCTATCCCACTATCAGATGTAGTATTTGTCATATCTTACCTCGATAAAATAAACTGAATTTCAGAAGGTTTCTTGATCTCATCCCTACGCTTGATCTCAAGATCCCACATTTAATTTCCTTTGAAATCAAACAGCTCCTTACTCTTCGCTTCTCCTTGTAATCTCAGTATCTATCACTGTACAACTTTCCCTCTCTGTGTGGCCACCTCCTTCCTTATTCCTCCTCCCACAGAGGAATCTGGCCGTGTCTAGAATAGCGTAAGTTGGACCAGTTCCTACACTTCACACAGGTTCCTATCTCTTTTTCTGTCAAAGTCTTTTGTTCACTTTTAATTATATCTTATTATGCTTTTTTGTGGGTTCGTTTTTTCCCCCCTATACATCAGTAAAAACATATCGATCTTCCCCTATGTAACATTCCCTTTCAAGTCCACGTACAGCAATACTGTGGATTTTGTTTTTGAAAGTAGTGTGTATATTAAGATCAATACATTTATTCGGATCAGAATATACAACAAAATTGTGTCAAAGTAAACAGACCTGCATGCTCAGACTTGATGAGGTCAGAACTCAGACCACGCTGTTCTACTTGTTCACCACCAGAGGGAGACACCTGCACAAAAACACATGATATTTCTGAGACTAACAAGGCTGCCTGTTAAGCATGTATCATTAGAAGCTCTCACTAAGAAACCTTAACAATGTATATGTTGTTTTGTTTTATCATTTACATATACACACAAATGACATGTATCATATGCTAATCAAAAATATTGTATTTGATTGCTCATTAGGTGGCCTTGCCCTTGTGAACTGAAGATCACCGGTTCAAGTCCCGGCCCGGGCACCACTGAGGTACCCTTAAACAAGGGTGAGCAATGCTCCCCAGGCACTGTTGATAGCCGCCTGCTGCTCCACATGTGATGGGTTAAATGCAGAAGTCAGATTTTATTGTGGTGCTTAAGTGTGTACACAATGACAAATAGTAACTTTGACTTTTTACTTTCATCATATATTGTATAATGCACACTTTATATTGTATATATATTGTGAGCTATCTCTCTCTTTCTCTCTCTCTCTCTCTTTCTCTCTCTCTCTCTCTCTCTCTCTCTCTCTCTCTCTCTCTCTCCTATATATATATATATATATATATATAAAGCAAAAATGTATAAAAGCCTATATGCAACCCATAACTGTATATACTTTGTATATTGAACTGTACGTTCTATACTTTTCTATACTATGCTATTCTACTAACCTCAATGGAACTTTTCTTGTTTAAACAAAGGTTAATAAACAAATAAAATACTGCATGGCACAAACACACCATATACCATGTATTTTGTATATTGTGTACTTCACACTCCTCTGGGTAAACTGAAAAAAATGGTCTGTATGAAAAATATCATGTATTTTCATTTATGTATTTATGTATTGTCCAAGATTAGGACAAGAGCAGAAATATAATATAAAAATGTAACAGTACATTAATATTTTGCAAATGTTTCTTACAGATGACGAAATGTGGTGACGTAGTGGGAGTAGCAGAATGTTATATGGGATCAACCTGTGACTTCCTAGATCACAGTAAAGCTCCAGTTGGTCTAACTATATTTATGTATTTATGTATCAAATACATTTACTCATAAATATATGTATTTAATATAAATATATGTATTTTCAGGCAGTGGTGGCCCAGTGGTTAGGGCCTTGCCCATATGATCAGAAGGTACCCACTGAGGTACCCTTGAGCAAGGTACTGTCCCACTACATTGCTCCCTGTTGTTGATAGCTGCCTGCTGCGCCACGTCTGGATGGGTTAAATGCAGAGGTCACATTCTGTTGGGGGGCACTTTGTGTTATGTGGTGTGTTCACAATGACAAATAGTCACGTGAACTACCCTCTCACTGTTATAAGAAAACACTGTAACTATGGTTCATGAGCCAGAAGTAAATCACTTCATAAACTTCACAAAATATTCACAGTCCACAGTAAGAAGAAGTGCTCACATGCTGTTGGCCAGTGTTGTAGACGTGTTGACAATAATCTCCGAAAATCTCTGAAAAGCAGCCCTGTCTCTACATTAAAGGGACATAACCATGCCATAAACATGTCATGGCAGATAGTATGTGCTTGCATACATTAAAATACATGTAAATTGAAAATATGTTGCTATTATCAGTAATTGTCATGACAGATTTTCAGACACTATGATGTTTGCTTGATAGTTTATGCTCACAGCAGTTATGACAATGTGGAGCTCAGGCTCATTATGCCTGCATGACAATTATTGGTAATGGTAATATGACACTGTAATATTAATGAACAAAATACATAACTGGAGCACATGCATTCTGCCATGACATGTTTATAGTATGGTTATGTCAGTTTCATGCGCCATAATTAAAGTAAAGTGTTACTGAAAAGCTTAGTGTGTCAAACTGACAAAATTATTACAATTGCTATTAATGATAAATGTTGTCATTCTTTACACTGTGTGAGCATTTTAAGATGACTGGATTGATAGAAATTCAACCTTTTTAAGTTATAGTAGCAGAAGGTTGTCATTTTTTACTTCTCTTATAAAGTTCCCAATGCAGAGATGTGACGTGTGTAGCGCACCTTGTTGATATCATGTGCAATAGCGATAGGGGGGTGCTGTGTATTGTGAGTGAAGTTGCCTTCGGTGCTCTGTCCACTGCCAGCGCTACGACTGCTTCCGACACTGCCGGCACTCCCAACACTGTTCCTGTCTCCTGAGAAAGAGCAACAGACACAAAAAGGAAAGCAGAGGGAGGGAGACAGAGACAATCAGTAAGAAAGATATGTGCACAGACCAGTAGTGGAAGAAGGGGTAGTGGGCACTAACTAAAGGAAGGGTACACAGTGGTTTGCAGGTGTGCAGCTAGAACATAAAAAGCATGTTAAGACTGGGCTGGGGGGAAACACACTGAGCTAAAGTTAGGCACTTTAACTCAATTTGACCAGGTCCACAGCTCATCACTCCTGAAGGTGTGTGCCCGCTGCTCTCCTGAGCACAAGGACCAGTAGCGAGTGACAGGTATATGACGACAGCCTGGGGGCACATGGAGGACAGACAAGGGCCAACAGGGCGATGGGCAACTCTTACCAGTCAGAGAGGTCCTGAGGACCCAAATATCCTCTGGCTCTTTGGAGCTAGCTGGAATACACAGGGCACTGGGGCTGTCGGGAGGTGAACCTAACAAACACAAACACTTTAAAGGCTGAAAGGGGGAAACTGGGGGGATTTGTGGGCCACAAAGAGGTCCTGCTTGAGTACCTCCTGAGTACCAAGGTGCTGCTTCAGTACAATTGGGTGAAGGTCAGGCTTAGGGAGCTCAAGTTTTTACACTGGAGTACTGGTGATGTTGCCCAAAAGATTCCACACAGGGTACAGGGAAGTGGTATGTGAGTCAATGTTGGGGCAATGTGTTAAATTTTTGATGCTATTAACTTATTTTGCTAGTTTGACTCTATTATAAAATCTGCAAATGTAGCCCTCTCATGCTATTTTTAGCTAGTGCAAGGGTGCAATCACCAAAGTCTGAAGTATCATTTACAAACAAAACACACAGCTGATGCTGGAAATGTCAGCAATTAAGCATGAGATGATGGACAATGCTTGCAGAAGAGCTAGGGATAAATCTGTGAACACCAAACCAAACTAATAAAAGCAATAGCAAAGTGGAAAAGCTACAGTTACCCTTAAGGGCCCCTACTGTGACAAAAATCTGTGGTATGAACAAGAGATTCTACCCACTTTATATTGTGTAGATGCCACTCATGCTACCCAAACACTGCACTATGTGTTCTGACACCTTTCTATCATAGCCAGCATTAAACATTTGTGCTACATTAGCTCCATGCACAGCAGTGAGGAGCCCATGAGCCTGTTTTCTGATTCACCAGTTTTTGGTAGGTACTACTGCATACCTGGAACACTCCACAAGACCTGCTGTTTTGGAGATGCTCTGACCCAGCCATCTAGCCATCACAACCTGGTCCTTGTAAAAGTCACTCAGATTTTTATGCTTCTCCATTTTTCCTTGTTCCAGCACGTAATCTTGAACTGACTGTTCACTTGCAGCCTAACAAATCCATGATCATTCATGTCATTCACTTCACCCGTCAGTGGTTTTAATGTTGTGGCTGATTGGTGTATATATTTATGGTTACCCTGCATGAAGTATATAGTTACTGGCTCTTTCAAATTTTCAAGTTGACCAAGATTAATTATTTTATTTGTTATTATGTAATTATATAATTTCTTAAAACATTTACATATGATTTACAGCTTCAAGTTGCCAATTTCAATGTTTTCAAAAATTTCAAAAAATTGTTCTAATGTTAAGAAATTACAGAAAGTTTGACTTGCTCCAAACTTTCTGTCTGTTTCAATGACCTACAGGTCAGAAATAACTACCACCTCAAACTAATATTAACCTCCATGCTTTTTTTTATTACCAGCGATAACAATGTCTACTAAGGCTTATACCCAAGGTGATAATTGTCCACTTGTAATATTTCTTAGCTCTCCTGCTCTTGTACAGGCATGATTCTGTTTGAGAAACAGTGCTTGAACAGTACAGCCTACAGTACCTGGGTGCTGGTCCAGGCCATTTTGCCGAGGTAAGGCAGGATGAGTGGATGCGTACAGGGTGTAAGAGTCGTCTGTGTGGGGGGCAGGATGAGGGCTGCGGGGGGGAGGGACTCTGGCCAGTGTGTGATGTCTTTGGTTAGGCAGTGAGGCCTGGCGAGAGAGAGTGCCCCCTACAGACACAACATGGAAACACATGATGAATTTTGCATCTGTTCTGAAATTCATCATCAGTCACGAAGACACATAAATAACTAACAAACAAGGTTGTCGTGACCTTGTTTAGAGCCTTGTTGGTACTAGTGCTGTCATGATTACTTGATATACTTGCTTTAAAAAAAGCCAAACTCAAAACGAATCATCTCACTAAATCAGGAATGATTACATGGCAATTTGCATGATGATAATGCAAATTCCTATTTCATTATTCATAGTTCTCTTACTGGTGTGTCAAACAGTAAGAATCTGAGCCTCTTCCGCACTCCCATTTATGTATCTTGTACCAGAGAGTGATGTTACATATTTTTAATGAAGTCTTTTTCAGTGTAATAAAGTTTTATAAGATCTTTGAAAAGCCAAGTATGGTTTGTTGCTGTCGAGTTTAATCCATTTTAATCGTTTGGCTTTTTATTCTTAAAAAAAAAAACCTTACATTACTTATTTATTTGTTAAAATTGATTTTAAAGTATATAACTAGTAGTGACAGCCCTAGTTGGAACTAATGAGACAAAACGTCATGGTGGGAGGGCACACAGTGATATAAATCAGGGAGGTTTCTGAACGTGTGTGTTTTGCACTCATCATCTCGAGTTCAGCAGTACTGAGGCAGAAGCTTACCGCGGAGACTCATTTTGTGCAGGCTGCCGGATGCTGACACCATGACATGGCAGAGTGCTTATTCTGCCTCTTTGCCTTCTTCTTTTTCTCTCTCAGTCTCTCTCTCTCTCTCTCTCTCTCTCTCTTTCTCTCTCTCACACACACACGCTCAAAAAATGTCAACAGATCCTCATTTCAGCTCAGGTTTTTTTCAGGCCCTTCCAGCTCTAAGGCTGCAACCCTTCTATAGAAGCTCAGGGCTTTACAGCTGATCTGACAGCACCCAGTATGTCCCTGTTAATCCTATTAGAGCATGTGTGTGTGTGTGTATGTGTGTGAGTGAGAGAGTGTGTACATGTAAGTGTAACTGTAAACCACGAGACCACCTGGATTTCAATGATCTTCATGTTTTAAAGAATATTGTGTGTAGTTTGCTTAAATTAATTTTAAATCATTATTATATAAAATTCTCACGTATTTTCCACTTTTTTTGGACATTTTTTACAGTGAGCATCTACCAAGTGATTATACAATATATATAAAACATAAACTTCATTCGTTAGACACCTTCAGTACGATAACATTTCACCTGCAGGCCCTTTGTTTTGAATACAATTCAGCAAACACAATGGGCTTGAGTTTGAGTTCTATTCAGAATAACATCATGGCTGTGAGGATCTGTGACCAAATTACACCTGTGATGTTATTTGTGACAACACACTCACCCTTGCTTACATATGAAATATGTATATTCTGCATTATGTGCTGCAAAAGAACCACTACTGATGACCACGTGTTGTGCCCTCAGAAGTGTTTTTCTGTACACTGCAACAAGACAGACTCTACTTACGTCGGTTTATGACCTCCACAATAGAGGGGGGAAAGTAGCCCACGCGGTCAGTGCCTCTCTGGCTGTCATGAATGTGCCCTTTCCAACGTCCATCTATGTGCTGCTCTAAGACCTACAACACACCAATAATATTATATGCATAACTCCGTCAAACAAGAAAAATCCACAGAGCACATTTTTCATAAAGATATGGTTTCACACGGTGTTTACTCTGACTGGGTCTTACTGAGCACACAGGTGTTTTATTATGAATGCTGACTGCATGTGTGTCAGAATAAGGTACAAAGCAGCCACGCTACACATTAAATATTGGTGAACTAGACTCCGCCACTTAAACGTCAGTCAAAGTCTGTTGGGACAAGTTTATCTTAACCTTAAGATCTAACCTTTTGTACCCCAATCCTAATTTAGAAGAGCATGCTGGGCAAACGGGCTTGTTAGCATTCCACGCATGGTGCACAGGGCTGAAACTTCAGTGGTGAGGGACACTGTATGGTCCTGATGACTTTTTCAAGGCCGGGTTAGACTGAATGTGCACTGGAACTGTGGCATATACACAGCTTTATGTACAGAATTGCTCAGGAATACATCTCAAAGCCTACAAATAGTTTTAATGTTTAATTGAATAAAGGTAGTGTTTTGATCACTGTGAAGTTCTGAATTAGTTTAACTTTAAATATTAATTTAACAGAATGTAAAACACAGAATTATGTTCTGTTAATTTAATGATGAGTGTATGTAACTCTAAGGCAGCCCAGAGGATAAGGTCAATATACCAACTATTAGGAGCTTGGTCTTCAGATTCAGCTTTGCACAATTTGAAATGTTTTTTTAACCCTGTCAGATCCTGGCCTGCTATTGATGACAAAAAAACATATATATAAAGTTTCCTAACTGCCAAATTGTCTCTACTCTTACAGAACTGAAATGGTAGTGAGGCACTAAAGATAATGTGGAATGTCCTTCTGTCAGTAGAAAAGCTGGCCTGATAGGTTAAAATGATAAGACCCTAAATGGGTCTACCAGGACATAAACAATGCAAAAGATAGAAGGGGTGGACAATATAATGACATGTTTTCTTGATCATGATTAATTACACCTTTAAACAGAAGGGTGTTAAAAAGGGTCACAATGTCATAAGATAACCTATGCATACCGGCTCTCTAAAGCAGTGGTTCTCAATCTGGTTCTTAGAGACTCCCCTGGTAGTCCACATTTTTGTTCTATACCACAATGCACTTTGCCGTGTATATTGTATCATCAGAACTGCTCGAACACCCATACGACGCCCATACGAAAATAGACTGCTCTAACAGTCTGTAATTCATTCTAAACAGTCACTACTGGATGACAATTGCATAGTAACAAGGAGTTAAATGTATGTCCGTCCATTATGACAAAATATTCCATTATTGTTTTGTTACCAATTGTTCAATTAAAAAAAAACATTAATTTAAAGGATTTAAATACATTAATTTCTCTTCAGTAGCCTACAAGTGTTGGTTAGACCAGCAATTCTCAAACAAAGGCCTCCTTTGTGTGAAGCAAGTCTAATTGCCCCTCCCACCCCACAATCCACCACTATCTTAAACATTTCCATATTCATCTCACTACTTCGCTATCTGCTGAGCACTGTTTGTATGTTAGCAAAAATATATATTTTTAAATTGTCTACCACGCACGCAAGTGTACACGGTGTGAACAAAGCACCCTGCCATGTGTGTAGTACAGAGCCGCTGGGCACACATTTCCAGTGCATTCAGTGAAGATGAAAAACAAGCTTGCGGGCAGGGCGAAGAGAACACTGAAGTGCAGTGAAAACAAACAAGGAAAAAGTGTGTGTGCCGCTACGTCGCCTGCTACGACCCATTCGCCTGAGTCACTCCTGAAAGGCTGAGTGACGAGAGCCTGTTGCAGCATGCTGGACCACACATCACCCACTCAGAGCCCATTACTTTCTTCACTGCCTTCACAGCCTTAAAATACCAGCCTTCCACAAGAACACACACAATATACAAGATACACAAACACAATTCCAAAACACCTGGTAAAATTGTGTAGTCTCCACTAAAATGCACCACTTAACTGTCATTTTACTTTCTTTCAGAAACCTACTGTACAACTTTACCATGTCGTCTCTGATGGAAAAGATCATATCTCTAAAAATGTAACTTTATTTTTAATTAAAGTTAATGTAACATTTTGGGCTCTTTTTTGCACCAGCAGAAAGTGTGACGCAAAGTGTTTTTGCTAGTTTTATTCAGGTGCATTTATCATTTTCACGCCATGTGCCCACAAAAAATGATTTCAAAACAAATGATTTTGTGTGCGTGTTTCAGTGAGTGGGGCTTTTTGAATAAGGCAAGGCTGAGGTGTTGACCAGTGAACACACCATTATAATTCCAGTCCACCATACCTCATGGACTACAGACTTTTAAAGGTGAGGTAATGCACCATTCTGATTGGTTTATTGCATGTTAAGCCCATAACACACTTTTGAATAATAAAGAGAGTAAGGAAAACTTTTTTGTGCCTTGAGCTGGTGTGAAGCCTGATTGTTTTTGCCATCAAAACAGCAAAATAGATTTAGACATGTCCATAAATATTAGTTGCACCTTGTGCTTTACACTTTGCGTTAGATCGTCAAAATGGAGCCCTTTGTCATTTCTTGTCATTTCTAAATGATTCATTCATCATGAAAATGTGACACATTGTAAATGGCATGATAAATGATACTTTTCAAAAAACAGCATCAATGTATTATGATTGTCACACAGATCTTTTAAACACTGGGTACTTGGAACACCTACCTTGTACACCTACACTTCCTGGACATTTTATCAGAAACACTTTACTAATATAATACAACTGTAGCTCCTCTATAGCAGAGTTTCCCATCCTTTACCCCATTCATCACTCTGAAAGGGGCCACCAGTGAACCCCTACCAACTTGTTGAGGGATGGCCAGATGTATAGTATTTGATTAGTGGAGGTCCTAGGTTAGACTTTTTCACTAAAAGGAAGAGGTATAGCATTACATATTGTTGCTGTCAGAAAAAAACTTCCTAATTCCAAAAAAATGGACAGGAGGAGGAAAAATGTATCAAATTTATATTCATTGTTAATCAATATTTTATCAATGTTTATTGGACTGATTATCATAAAATGTTGATACAATCCAAATGGCTGATTTGAAATAAGAGGTTTTATTCCTTCAGCTATAAAATCCTTTGTAATAAGGTAGAGAGCGGCTGATAAATTATGCAGCAAAACAAATTTAACCAAGGGCTACAGCCTGGCAAGTGATTGTGGGTAGCGAGCAAGTGTAAATAATGCGTAATAACCTGGCAACTGTTAAACAACTGCAGTGCACTTTGTAGATCTGTTTAAAAAAAACATGGAGAAAAATAAAACAGGCATGTTATTAGAGAAACTTCAGGACCACTATACCCGGGGTGTTGTCTTATCCAAAAATGACTGGTGAGGCCTCAGGTTTGCCTTCCAGTCAAGCGGAAGCACATATTATTCTGTTTGTTAATGGGTTGTGTGAATCAGTGTTAAATTCATTTTATGAGATGTGCTCCTGCTTTGCAGGAATGAATTACCTGTGACCCTGCCTTGCAGATAAGCTTGGACACCCCTGCTCTATCCTTACCATAATGACGTCGCCAGCACGTATGTTAAGAGCTGTTGGGTCATGGAGGTTCCAGTAGTCTTTCAGCGCTCTCACCTGCAACGCGCCTGATGCCTCTAACAAGACAAACACAAGACAGACTGTTTACATCCAAACACCCTTTAAGACCAAACAGCTGCCGAGTGTGCAGCCAACACTTCAAACATGTCTACACAGACCGGCTGATATTAAAATGACTATTTACTGGAAACACAGTACGATATATTGTGAGTAAACCAATTAGATTTATACATCCTGCATTACTGGAATGCACCACTCTGTCTATTTATCACTCCACCCATAAACCATAAACATGATATTGACGCCTGAGGCTGTCCCTGGTAAGGCTCCTTAGTCAGCCCTATGGAAGTTTAAACAGGTAAATGCACACAGCAGGATATGAGTGAGCTATTAGGAATTCAGGTGTTGGGTTGAGATAAACAGTGCAAAATGATTTCGATTAGAACAGATCTTCAATGACATTTTAATTTTAGTTGAAAATTAACACATATGTACATTTTGCAATAACTATTTAATCATCTAGTTTTATTTTTCCTGTTTCACCCTTCGACATTTATGTTGTTTTACCGAAAAACTGAATTCTGAATTTTTTTTTGCATGACAATTTCCCAGTCTTTATTTATTAAACCGGCTGCTTTCGTTATCTTTAAGACTTATCTTTAAGATATATGTAAATAACATCTGTTGTGATTAGCTTCCCTGTATTTGTGCCCCATTTAAAAAGCAGTGTAGTATGAAACTCACTTTATTCAAACTTCAAAAGTTCAAAACAGGCTGCTGAATTTGCATATTTGAACTGCACAGATTGGGTTGCAACCTTCTTTTATTAAAAAAAAAAACAAAGAACATTTTTCACATAATATGGGCCTTGTAATGCCTATGATAAAGTTGCAAGGTGTTTAGGTGCAGAGAATGAAACCATGACAGAATGAAGGAATTCTCATATTCATTGTATTTTAATTCTCATATTAATTAATTTTCTCACATTAATTACTAACCTATCAATATCGCGCCATTTCTAATAATGATCAGAAGTACATAATGCAGTGCAGGAAGAGATCTAGTGAGCGAATTCCTCAGACTGTAATGAGGTAAGCGGGAGAAACTGGTGTCAGAACACAAAGGTTAAACACCGCTCCTCTTCATAGGGGGCTCCCTTAGCCCTTTTAAAGTCTTCATATCAAAGCACAGACTTCAAAGACAGCGAGCCAGTGGATTACAGGGGAGAGAGCGGCGGAACTGCAGAGTTCAGTCAATAGCGACAGAAGCACACAAGCCTACAGACATGTCTCACAGCACATGCACAGACATAGAGGCACAAAAAAACCACATCCCAGCCACAGCCCCAGGCGAGGTTGTCACCAGCTTGACAAAAAAGAGGGTGAGTTATGCAACATTTCCACCCCTACACATCTCTCTCCCTCGCTGCCTGTGTGCTTCTGTCTCACTCTCCGACACACATGCGCTTTGACAAGCTGGTTTAAAAATAAATAAAAATAAATAATAAACTTCAGAAAAGTACATTCTCTTTGTCACGGTGCAGACTTTTTAACGACAGCATGATAAAAATAATACTGACTAGAGTGAAATATAAAACGCAATGCAACGAAATAAAACACGAGGGAAAGAAAGAAAGAAAGGAAGGAAGAAAGGAAGAGTCTTGTTTGTAGAGTCGTCACCTCTGAGCAGTTGTTTGATGTCTTTGCTGGCATGCGAGGTGGTGAACTGGTTCACTATGTCCAGTGCAGTTTGATTATAGGTGTTGCGGATGTTGACATCAATTCCAGCCTATGGAAGTTAACATATATAACACTCAAAGGGTTGCCATGTTTGAAAAGGAATATATCAGTGTCATGAGAAAATTATATGCTAAATCAATCATGCTATTTGGAGCTGACTCCGAGCTCTTAGAGGTTTAGTGAAAAAAAAATGCCTAAAAGCATGATGGTGGAATGTCTTTAAGTATTTTTAAAACCATTAACTGTTAAAATGCAGGTGATACTTGTCCTTGAACTAGACAGGAACCTCAAACATCTGAACCATAAAAAAGTCTTCAGAATTTGCACCTTGCCAGTAAATCTGGCAATCCTGGAAGGCACATATTTTATAGAGTCATAAATCTTGACATAAGGAAGAAACACACCTGTCATCATGGGCATAAAAAAACTTATCACAGGCAAAAAAAAATCTTGTGTGTGGTAGACTACTAGAAACAGTTCAAACAGTTTGGAACAAAATCTCATCACATTTCCTCCTTTACCTATGAAGTCAACATTTAGTAGATACAATATATTCTTATAGCAATCACAGTGAAGATTAGACTTGTTGGGTTATGTGTTTACTTTTATGGCTGTTAGGGTTGCACAATTTGGGCAAATATCTGTCCAATTCTGTAACTGTGATATAAATTGCAATTATTTTCTATAAATTAAGGTACACGCCTGTTTATTTGGCCCTAAAGACCAGCATTTCCACTTTTTCTGTTCGAGGATTTAATGCTGAATGCAGTGTGTGGGCCTCACAGATGTGACTGTGTTGTCCTGAATATGGATGTTTGGTTGCTTTGACTAGTTGATAGCGATTGATTGCTATTTTCCACTTTAAGGTGATCTTAGTGATAATACAGATATAATTATATAACTATATCTACAATTAAATAAGTTTCTTTAATCTTTTTGTAAATTATAAATATTAATGCAGCACATTCAATTGTAAAAAATGTGCTTCTTCAAATTGTGATGATACGAAAGCGATTAACCTTGAGCCCTATTGGATGCTCTTTTTGGGCTTTGCGAAACTGAAACATTGCTAAACTGTTCATCTCCACACTGAACATGTATGAGTTTCCTCTTACATCCAGCAGCAGCTTCACTACTTCTGTTTTCCCGTAGAGTGACGCCTCATGAAGCGACGTGCCAGCTTTGGTGGTTCTGTTGATGTCGATTCCAGCTTTCAGCAGCAACCTGAGAGAGGTAAATGAACAGAGAAGAAGTGGTGTTACAACCAGTTATACTTTGTAACTTTGCAAACTTTGCAAATTTCCCACTTGTGGGACTAATAAAGGGTAATCTTATCTTATCTTATCTTATCTTATCTTAACATGCAGGAGCCCATGTCTTTACTTAGTGACTAGCTGCCATGTATAATGAGCATGTATCTCTTGCTAGTGATGTAGGAAGATACAGACTTCTTTCAAACACAGCTTCTTCTTTATTACAAACTCTAATTAAGTGCACTATGGGTTATTACATGCTCACAGCTGAAAATCCTCTTAACTTTCACTTCAGTGATAAACAGCCGAGAACCACACACACACACACACACACACACACACACACACACACACACACACACACACACACACACACACACACACACAAAACTAAAAGCATTCATAGAAAGTCTCCTTTTCTCAGGTAGTGGAATGTATTTAGCGCAGTGTTTATTCAGACAGCTGTGGAAATGAGAAAGAGAGAGAGAGAGAGAGAGAGAGAGAAAGTATGCAGAATGTCTGGTAAAGGCAATGAAAATTTCAAAAGGATCTTGGCATCAACATTGTCTTTTAGCATTCTGTGGTCACTCTAGAATACATGATGTGTGTTATGCTGGTAGTTAAGTCTCAAAGCAGAGTTAGTACAATGGTGACTGAAAATGTGTAAACCCTTATTTCTGCATAAATATGGCGAAATTCACAAAAGTATAAGAGATCCAAATGAAACAAATAAGACAAAATATTATATTTGTTCATTTATTTATCATTAGGAATTTTTATTTATTTATTTTTTTTAGGACTTGGATGATGATGGGCCAGGCCTGTACACTTTAGTACATTTGGAATGTCAGCTCTTTTCCTGGACAACAGCAGCAGACATGCTCACGTTTGTCTGTTCATGTTTGTCTGGTCAGTGTACTCTGGCCTTAAAGGTTAAAATACACTGGTGAACCATCCATGCATCCATTTTCTAAATCCCAGCTGACTGCGGGCCTAAGGCGGGGTACACCCAGGACAGGAGGCCAACCCATCGCAGGGCAACACATTAACAGACAACCACTCATACACACATTCACACCTATGGGCAATTTAAGAGCGTCCAATCAACCTAATGCAGCCTTTGGACAGTGGGAAGAAACCGACACGAACACGGGGAGAGCTTGCAAACTCCACACAGAAAGGCACCCGTGGCTGACTCGGGGATCGAACCCAGGACCTTCTCGCTGTGAGGCGACAGCACCTTTTACCCTAAAATCATGTCATCCAACTGATTAAATAATTCATCAAAATCCATTGACATGTTCATCTGGAGCTGTGATTAGTTAAGAATCTCTAAGTATACACTGTGATCTTTAAGAAGGCTCAACTGCATGTCAACATCAGAACTACAAAGACTGAGATGTATAATTTAAAAAAATTATTTACTGTGTAGACTTATGCATAATATAGACATATCATAAGGCCTCCTTTCAGCATTTTTTCCAATACAGTGATCAGCAGCTATATTTTACATTACAAAGTAAATTATTCACTGCAGTATGACCTTCGCAGTCCATGTCCATCTTAAAAAGGTCACTGAAGGGAAGACTTTGAGCTGCAGGAATCTAAAAGCCTCCTTTTTGAGTTCTCTCTTCCCTTAGCCAAAGGCTGCCCTAGTTCTGAGAAGGATTCTCTATGGCTAAAAGCTGCAGAGTTTTAGTCTCTTGATGGACACTTTTCATAAAAAAAAGTGGAACTTCATCAACTGAACTCATAAATAGTAAAGCACTTCACATCACAGAGAAAAATCACTAGGATTCGTATTTGAATCCCAGCTGGGCCATGCGGTCGTTTCTAGAACGAAACTGGCTTTGTTTGCATCCTTGCATAGCAGGGTTGAGCAGTTCTCCAATAAGCACACCATGAAACTGAACAGCGCTGCGTGGCTGTAGCTCTAAAAACGATGAGGCTGAAGAAGCACTTGCTCTTCCATACTTGTAAGAGAATGATGCAATTGGTGAAAGGTCGACTCAACAGGGAATCTGGCTCTAGGCAAATCTGAAGAAATGTGCAGGAGATTTTATCCTTGGATGAGACTCGGGTCCAATAATATCTGTTCTTTTTCAAAGTCAAACGTTATAGCAGCATGTAGTTTGCAAGTACAGTTACATCTGAATCATTATTTCTTTCACAAAGAAGCTTAATCCAAGTCTGCTCACAAACCAGCAGAGCTCAGGCCTGCTTATTTAACAGCTTGACTTTCATTGATTCTGCTAATTGACTGGATTAAGGGCCTTCTCATCCTCTGGAAAGAGCTGACTCCAGAAAGGTCAAGATCATCACACTGCAGCAAAACAAGCTTTGCTCAAAGAATTTTCACATTGTCTCTTTTCTCTTGAGATGTTTAATTGATATATTTTGCATAATTTGGAGCGTGTTTGCTGTTGTAAAGAGAGGGAAAAAACAAGCTGGCGTTCAACAATAATAAGCTTATATTTTTGCCATCTGCTTAGCTTTATCCGTCTTTAACATGTTTACTAGCTGTATTCCAGCAGGCACTCTCGGGGGGGCTGCTTAAGTTGAGAATGCAGTGTGACTTTTCATGAATGGAAAGCAATGGAGAAGCATGGCAGAGCAGCTGACTGACCAGTGAAACCCAATCTGGCCGAACTCCTACGCCATGTCAACACCCAGCACAGTCAGGTCCCCACATAGTGCGGATGAGAGTGTGAGAGACACACACACACAGACACACACACACACAGACACATACACACACACACACACACACACACATTATTTGCCAGTCAGTCATCCATGCTCATTCAACACTGCCCTTTTTCAGAGCCTCACTTCCTTCACGCATGTGATATGTCAACAAGGGGCCCAGACATTGCTTGCACAGACGCCTTCATGACAGCACGCAACCTACGATAAAAAAACATCTACTCACCTATTTAGTCAACATACAATAGACACAAATGTGTCTTTGTCTCTTTGTTTCTCTCTCTCTTACACATTTGCACATATGATTTTGTACGGTGAGAGAATGTATCATTATTGTCATATCCAAACACTAATCTCTGAGATGGTTTGCAGGAGAAGCAATAAAGTGCTTTAAACTCCTTTGTATGTTTTGCATGATTTTATTCAGAGCAGTTCTGTAGCATTTCTACTGGCCATGATGATGATGATGTTGAGGATGATGATGATGAGGATGACAATTAGTATCATTATTCATAATAATAATAATCATCATTATTTAATTATGCAGACATTTAGACAAAATACCCATAGATATATAGATAGACAGACAGACAGACAGACAGACAGACAGACAGACAGACAGATAGACAGACAGACAGACAGACAAGATAGATAGATAGATAGATAGATAGATAGATAGATAGATAGATAGATAGATAGATAGATAGATAGATAGAT
>JBBPDA010000105.1:43190326-43215351 GCA_037974385.1 Arnoldichthys spilopterus | reverse complement strand
TAGATAGATAGATAGATAGATAGATAGATAGATAGATAGATAGATAGATAGATAGATAGATAGATAGATAGATGACCGCTGAACGCTCTGGGTCTGTGTCTGTAAGTAAGCAGAAATCCAGAGGGAGATAATGTAAAGGAAGAAAATGGCGATGGTGAGGAAGAGAACCTGATGATGTCCTTATGGCCATTCCGGGCTGCGAGGTGCAGGGGCGTGTTGTCTCTTCCATTCCCCTCAAGAAGAGCCACCACCATGTTACTGCTCAACAGCAGCTGTGCCACCTGATACACACACACACACACACACACCAAGAAGTTTGAATTACATATTTGATTAGACAGCCTTTCAGTATACAGCTTTCTTTCAGTACCATTTATGACTTGATGCAAGCTGTAAACACAGGACACAGGCCAGCCAACTTTCTCACCCTGCCTGGCTTATGTCACACTTCACCTGGCACAAAGTTTCCAGCTGAGGCAGAGCCTTCCAGCAGCCCAGCAACTGAGTCAACTGCATGCTACAAAATTAGACTCCTTCCCACTGCCTCTCTGTAGCATTTGCATTCTCTAATGCCAAAATGACTAGCGCGAGAGATTAAATAGAAATAGTCCACCCAGGCAAATCTAGTTTAAAATGAATTAAAGATCGCACAACGCGGCTTACGCACAACTGTCAGAAAAGCCCTCAGCAAAAGCCTTTCATCCCTGTACGACTGGAATCCGCAGGGAGCTGCTATAACCAGTTTATTTATCTGAATCTTGCAAATCATTCAAACATCATAGACTCTGCGCATGCAATGCGGAATCTTCACTCAAAATATCATAAGCTCCTCGTTCAAGTCTCATTTCACCAAATTCTGGGTGCATTTTTACTTGAACAGGGGAGAATCCACTAATGTAGGCTTGCTTTAGCTGCTGGCAGTTTGGGTAAATGTTTGCGATGCAACTTCAAAATGAGTTTGTAAATGAAGCAGGTGCAGGTGAAACTCATGCTGAAATCATATAATGGCAGACCTAATTAGGGTGATTTTTCACTGATATGGCTTCATTATCATGGCTAATATCTATACCAGCACGTAAATTTCCATCATTTTTAAATGATATAGACAAATCCGACAGCAGAGATTTTCCTATATATATTTAAATATACGTGTAAAAGTCTCAGGCACCTATGTAATAATGTTTTAAAGCCACTTATCTGAACAGTGAGGGGTTTTTTTTGCAGCAAAACACAATTGAAAATTAGAATAAATGCAAACAAATGGGAAAGCGGTGAAAAGAATGAAGTTTTGTTTTGTTTGTAAAAAAAGTAGTTGATTGTGTATGAGCTAGCTGGAAGAGCAGATTTGGCTCTTTTGCATGGATGTGTGTGAAGCTCCATTAGCACCTGATTTCATCTAATGAAGAACCGATTGAGCCCAAACCAGTGATTTGTTGGGAAATACAACCAATTCTGGGCGTCCACTAAGAGAACTCTGGGTCAACCAAACACACTGACAAATAAATGAAATGTTTTACTGTTATTTTTTTCTAATATTAAGGTTTTTGGAGTAAATAAATACACTCACTGCACAGATAAACAGGTTTCAATCATTTTTTCAGGTGCCTCAGACTTAGGCAGGATTTAACTAACCTTTAGCCTGCCAAACTCACAAGCCAGATCCAGAGGGGTCTTCTTGGCTTTGTTGACCATACAGGGATTGGACTGGTGCTGCAACAGCATCTCCGACTGGGTGGATAAAGAAAAAGCCACAAAGACACAGAGTTAGCAGGTGGAAGAGCAATTTCTTCAGTGATAAGATTTTCATGATGACACGGTGAAATGCAATGTGCTGAAAGATCATTTGGTGGAAGGCTCAGAAGATGAGAAAAGATCAGAAGAGGAAAATGCATCAGATTCTCTGTGGGCTGCATTACTTATAATGACGAACAGAGTATCCTGTGACATGTTTCGTGGCAAAGGGCAGGACATGACGAAAGGGAACACTCTAAATTGTCAGAACGAGAAGCAGCAACTCTAGCCTAGGTTTTGGGAGCTTTGTTTGCACAGCAGAGCCTGCTTTAAAAAATGCATTGTTAGGAAACAATACCTTGGATCAGCCAAGTAATGTTATCAATACTGGGGACCTTTCTGTAGCCTTGAGCATGCAGCGTCAAGTCTCGCTTTTCAACTTTTCTTCTGCTTTCTCTCTCCCTTTCACCGGAGGCTAAAAACAACAAATACTACACTGCCTCTCCATCTGCTAACAGTGTCCCACATATCCTAAAAGAGATAGCCTTTGTCCAACAAATCCATCAGGTCATCTTCAGGAGTCAAGGGCACAAAAAGAAATTCCACAAACATCTGTGTAAACAGTATCAAGGCTTTTGTTTGGTAGAAAATGCTTCATTTAAGGTGCATGTGCAATACCAACCCATACATGACCATAACATGTCATTAGACTAGTTTAACCTCTTGTTTTTTCAATGAAATTCATTCAGTTTGAACAAGTTATTTTGCAGATGCTTCACAAAACAGTCCAACCTTGCAACAGCTGCTATGAAAGAATGCGTTTAGGGGTGAAGAAGGGATAGGTCAGTTTTTTTTAAATACTCCAGATGCAACACTCACCACCTCATAGTGACCATACTGAGCTGCCAGGTGAAGAGGGATTTGGCCGTCCTGCGACGCTCCATTAACAGAAGCTCCGGCTCTCAGCAGCATCAGCACAGAGTCAGCCTTCCCCTGCCAGGCAGCATAATGCAGAGGACGCATCCCTACAGCAGCAGCACAGAGCAGGACATATTACAATATTCAGCATGTGGTGTTTACACAGTTTATCACATTCCTCATGACAATATGGTGCAAGCAGAAAATTCTTTATCCTTACTCATAAACACAGTCAAATTCCAAAGCAGAAAACCAAAATCAGCTTTTAATACTGCATCGGATGGCTGTATGCAGTGGTGGGAAGTAATAAGGTTCATGTGATTTGTTACTATTTTGTTTCCAAGTGTCTTACAGTTTCTGGAACAAATAACACCTCAAAGCAAAATAATAAAAAGTTGAGGAAGTTGTTCAAATCCAAGCAAGCAAATCATAGCACAGTGTCCTTTAACTGATTAATTTCACTGAATACCCTCATGCACTCATATAGGCTAGAAAGCTACCTATAGGGCTCTGTTTGCACGAGCGGAAAGCATGACGCAAGGTGGGTTTGCTAGTTTTATTCTGCTGCATTCCTCCACTTCATGCCATGTGTGAACATATTAAAAAAAAAAATGATTTTGCATACATTTCCTGCTCGTATGAATGGTGTTTTGGTGAATGGCTATTTTAAAGCGGTGAAATGACACTGCACTTTTAAACAACAGAAACCACGTGTAAAGTTAGTGGTGTATTATTAAACCATATTTAGGCAATGTATTTTAGTAACGCATGGGTGCGCGAAATGAAAGGCTTTGCAAGTCCATTGCCTTGCTAAAAAAAACAATCTGTTTTGGCAGGTAAATACACCATAATTATAACAATATGACATAATTAATTCGCCCTGCCTTTTAAAGGTGAGGGTATAAGCCATTCTGTTTGATTGGCTGCATGTTAAGCCCAAAACACACCTCTGAATATTTAAAAGAGTTAGGATAAACTTTTGCTCTGGCACAAAAAATTTGGACAAGCCCATAGATGTTAGATGCACCTTGCATGTCACACTTTGCATTACATCATCAAAATAGAGCCTTTAAAGTTGCATTACTATGGTTAGCTTTGTCAACTTTTTTAAAAACTCTGAAGCCACATACTGTAGGTTATCTTAATAGAAACTGTCAATCAAAACAGCAGAACTGTAATAACTCAATAATATTTCAACTTTTACAACATTCAAAAGCAAATATTTTGCCCTGGACATATAAATACAGAATTTCTGTCTTTATTTGCAAAATATTTTGCTGTCAGTACCTAAACTTTCATTTTGGATTTGTGTACCTTATCTATCTCTAGCTAAATGAAGAGGTGCATGTGAAGAGATGCTGCACAACTGCAGGTGGTCTTAAGAGTCTCACCGTTACTGTCCTTAATGTCCACCGTTGCCTGGGCCTCCAGCAAAAGAGACAACAGATCAGTTGTTCCAGTGAGAGCTGCATGGTGCAATGCTGAGAATCTGCATCAGCAACAAGAGAGAATGCAACTTATCCCAAAGGTACTGGATGGGGTTTCGTCACTCCAGAGAACACAGTTCCATATGCTGGGGTTGCTTTATACAACATTAAACGATACTTGGCATTGTGGCTGTACTTTCCATTGTATTAACAATGGTTTTTTATGGACACATTCAAGCTGTGTGCAATTTAACATGAATTTCAGCAAACAGTGCACACTAAGGTCGCTGAATTCACTAATAAGTAAATAAAGTGTCTTGATACTTTTGAACATACAGTATTTGTCTCATTTATCAAGTATTTTATATGCCAGTGGGAGCCTCATGGTGCAATGTTGGCATCACCAACAAGAGAAAATGACAGAGACTAGAACATCTATGGGAGTTAATATTGCAACTATCCTAAAATCTCATTCACAGAAATAGAATCTTACAGGCATATGGTCAAGCCCAGTTATTATAGTTACCGGTGTTCAGGACAAAAATGATGAGTGTTAATGAATCATTTACCATTGTATAGCTATTTTACTTAAGACTGAAAGCAAAAGCTTATTTTCTCTATGCTCCTTTGATGTATTGCTCTTTGTATCAGAGTGCAAATTGTAAGAATTTAACTTAAGTAGAACACAGAATAAAGTTTTCTTTTTCAGCACTTCTCTTCCTCTTTATTCGCTTCCTAAACTGCCTCCCAGTGCACAGTGTGCTATGAGCAATTGTGTAATGGGCCCTGGTGCCTATGTTTGTAGTCTACCTTTATAAATTATGAATGAACTGTGACAACACTCAGAAGTGACTAAAAAACACAAAAATCATATTTATCTTTCATACGCCGTACACAGTCATAACAAGAATCAACAGTTGCGACACTCATTCTCCCGTAATCACTGACATCAGATTTTCTGGGATTTCTAGACGATGGGTTAGTCCCAGAATGGGACATAAACAAACACAAACACAACCAACCACCCGCCCCCACACACACACACACACAAACGCACACAGACACACATCTTGCTGTCATTTCAAAGTTTGGCACTGAAAATAAAAAGGGATAAAGTATGGGAGAGAGATATTTATCATAATCCAGTACTAGAAAAACATCCTGAAATAAGGAGAGTATTAAATGGGGTGGGGGGTGTGGGGGGGTGGGGGTCTCTGAAGACTGGGTTCATTTGGCGTTTACTAAGCGCCTTAAGTGCTTGGGACAATAAATGAAGCTGGCTAACTTTCTGACATCCCCCCACAGTGCTCTAAGAATGGCAAGTTAAAACATGTGTCAGTACAAGTAATAGTTGTATAATTAGCCCTAGATTAAGCTGACTTTTCCACTGTGGAGTCACACTCAGACTCCTTCATGCATTGGAATAGTGGATCCGGTGAAACAGCACTAATCCCAACAAAACCCCTCTGTCTGAGCACGATAAAAATATAATTAGTGATAAAAAATGTATCAGAGAAATAGAATGTTCAGAATTCTCTCATGACTTGCTTGCAAGGGGACGGGTTTCTACTAATAATTCTTACTTTCATTTCGCTTTCTCATTCCATATGTATGGAGAAACAGGAGGACCAGCCAGGGCTTCTACATACTCAGTACAATGTCTCATTCAAACGCACTGCTGTGCACTGATATAGACAGATCTTGTTTCCTCAAAATGATGTGTCGTACATTACAATAAGCACAGTGTAACATGAGAGCAAACTACATTGATGGAGGGGAAACACCTCACATAGTCCTATGAGTGAGGTAGTTATGATCTTTCCTTTTTGAAACCTGACATCACTGCTATTTTCTAAATGTGTAGCAACAAGAAACTACTGCCCAAAGGCAAAGTCTAAGAGATTTTTAATGATGATATGTATTTAAAAGCTAAGACTTTATATTGGCAATAGATTAGTAATACAATCCTTAACAAATGTCAGCAGGAGTCGGTAATATAAGGATCATCATAAGGAATGATATTCCATTTGTATGAGGGATAAAATGCTTTTCAGTGCTTTGGTGTAACTCAATATCAAAGCAGAATCTTCACACAGTGCTTTCCCCAGCCTGCCTCTGTTTTCGGTTGAATGCATTTGGATCACACACCATTCATCTTCTTCATCCACATTACTTCTGCTTCTTGTTTCACTTGCATGTCTGTGCATTTGTTTGTAATAGGATTTATAGTCTATTCAGGACCAAAAACGCATCTCAGTGAGTGACAGTTACACCAAAATGGACAAAATTAATGACTGATTTGGCACTATTCAGAAATGTATTATATATATATAATGCTACTGTTGGATCTAGATTTTTATGGGTTGTTTTTTTTTTATATTTGTACATACTTTGAAAATGCTAACTGAAGTTTACCAGATTACCAAAATTTTACTGCCAGCGGACCTACAGAAATGGACCAAAATGGAAACCAAGTTTCGTCAACTTACAATAAAAGCTAAGAATTCTCCTTCACTTGTAAATGTACATTATTTCTGGATATATGGTGTCTTGCTCTAACAGAGATGACTACCAGTGTGTGATGACAAAACACTGTACGTCCAAAGATTACTTCTGAAATCAATGTAATTAATCCAACACCTCCTTTTGCTGCAGTAACAGTCTAATCTCTTATTGGGAAGGCTTTACATTATATGTCAGAACATAGTGGACATAGCTTCATCATTCCAGAGAACATAGTTCCACTGCTCCACACTCAGTGATTGAAGGGAGGGGGTTATACCCTCTAAACAATACTTAGCTTTGGGTATGGTGAACTTAGGCTCACCCTAAGCTTACTCTCAGTGCCCAAAATAAATTACTTTACCCTTGCAATTTAAAAGAAAGCCAGGACAAAGTCAGGTCCTGAGAGTGTAGAGTAGCCTTGCATTTTCCCTAACAAATTTATTTTCAGCCTGAAAATGTGCGAGAACAAACCCACTCTATCACACAGGCAACAAGAGCAATGTTTTCTGAAGCCCTGGCTTTGTATGCCGTCTCCTGTCACACAGTAATGACAAAATGATCCAGCATGTTCCCTCATGTAGAGCAGATGATCTAAACCTCCATCTACACAAAAGGACAGCCCACCCGCCCCCACGCTCATATCACACCTCAGAAGAAAAGAACTCCAGCATAAGAGCTGCTCATAACACCACCATCAATGACAAGTTCACTTCTCGTCTGGCTGCACAAAAACATTAAGCCAAGCATGAAAAAGGCACCCACAGTGGTTTTGCACCACAGACGCACAGCTGTGTGTGAGTAGATGGAGTGTTTAAGTCTGAGACCAGATGCGATTAGTGAGTGACACACATCTGAAGCATGTATAACACCACGACTCATCACCTATTGCTCAGTGTCTAGAAACACTGGCAAATGTTAAGCCTTGAAATGCCTCTTCTTCTCTTCTACTTTTTAATCCTAGCTCATTGAAACATACAGAGACATTGTGTTAAGGGTACAGGTCAAAACTCGATACTAAAGGTACGGGTCAGTACTTGATACACACTTGTGTTCTTTTAGATATTTTATTGTGGTTTTAATTTGACGTAATGCAAAAAGAAAACCACACCTCTACAATAATGCAAATTCCTGCTAGTGCACTATAGAATTGTAGTGTGGCACATAAACATATTTTTTTTGCCGTTCTAGATTAACATAGAAATCTGAAACTTGAAGAAGACAGTACAGACATATTCACATGTATTTGACCTTGTATGAAGCTTTTCTATAGAGACTACTAGTCCTGGCAAAAAGGTGCTGCTTTTTACCATCTGAAAGAAACTCAGTGGTTAAACTACTGCTTATATTCACAGACATCTAGAACATTTAGAATGCATGGGGATGAGCAGGCTGTCTTCTCATACAGAGTTGTGTTTTCCCTCACAAAATGAATCTTATCAAAAAGTAATCAGCGGACTTGTTTGTCAGTTTTTAATTAAGTTGGTAGTAATTGTATCACACAAGCAACAAGATCTAGCATTAGGCCTTCCAGCTTAACCAAAACTAAACCAATGGGACAGCTCACTTTGCTATATCAATTCATTACCAGATATCCATAATATGTAATGTAAAACAAATGTACACCAGGATGACCATAATTACTCTAAGGATAATTTTTCACTTGTCAAATGACATTTCTTTTTTTTTTTTTTTACAAAGATTTAGCTTTAACAAACAACTTTAAATATTTGCCCTCACATCCATTTAGACTGTGGAACTGTCTAAAGATTATATGTCCAGAAAAATATCTTCATATTATTATTGGTATTATTATGTAGTAATAAAAGTATTGATAGTATTATTAATAGCAGTTGCTATGGTTGTTATGGTAGTAGTAGTAGTACATATGGTTGTGCTACATTTGCTAATCATATCATCGGTAACATTCCTGGAAGAATCAGCTGTTGCACTTGCACAGATAATGATAAAAAAATCTACAGCAACAATTTTTATGTTCTGGTAACTTTTAGATGATCCATAAAAATAACAGTGTTAGGAGATTTATGTAAAGCAAAGTAGTTACCCACCCAGCTGTAATGGCCTACTGTGATTATTTTCCACATGGTTATCTAAATACGAGGACTGATATCAGAACGGAATTAATTTGTTAATTATTTGATTGATTGATTGTAGAAAGCCTAGTAGGAACTAGTACAGGAAACAGAGATATAGAAATAGAGTGAGTAGAAAGATGAAGTGGAGAAATGCAAAGGTGCAGAGTAATAAAGAAAGAAAGAAAGAAAGAAAGAAAGAAAGAAAGAAAGAAAGAAAGAAAGAAAGAAAGAAAGAAAGAAAGAAAGAAAGTAGGGTGCTGGAGCGAACAGTGCCAGTAGCAGTGATGAATAATGAAATATTTTTCCTCTTCCTTGGCTGCTGCTCCCTGAGGAGGCCATTTCTCAGCTCTTCCCCTCCTGCTCATGAAAGCACAAATTAGTGCTCAAACATGCTAATGTTCTGCCCCGTCTCTATCACAGCTTTCAACTCTCCGCTGCTTTTGTCTCCTCTGAGGAACAAGACCCTCACATTCAACAGCAGCCCACACGTCTCTATGAACATTCGTCTGCTTAACTACATATTTTCATAGCCCAGTTTAACTGTTTTAACCTGGATTAACCTTATACTGACCTCTGAGAAAACAGCCACGGCAATCTCACCTCCCTAAACGGGCCAGCCACAGAGGATTACTCCCAAAGCCCATTCCTAGGACAGTTTATCTCCTTTCTTTATTTTACCTCACCTTGGACTTTGTGACAAATCAAACCGATCGCCATCTCAAAAAGAGTTTTTTAAGTTGAAGACAGTAGAATACGATGTGTCATATGAAGCAAAGGAACAGAGTGGAGCAACTGACTGCAGCAGACCTTAATGTAACCTCTAAATGAAGCTAAACTAAGGTTACATCTGCAGAGATGATTTCATGAAATATTTTGCATGATATGCTAAAAGAAAGTCTACTAGTTCATGTAGAATTCAGCATATGGAGCAATAGGCAGTATAGAAAACTATAACTGATTTTAACAAGCAGACTGAGGTTCAGAGCCTAAAAAGCAGATTTTTAAACTCCAGCATTGCCATCCTGCTGTGATCGTGCAGATGTTTCCATGTTTAATCTTGTCTGCAGGGGAAGGTGCTAAAAAGTAAACATTTTCCAAACTGTATGTGCGCCACACACGAGATGTCCATGCTGACTAATATGAGGTCATTTCAGGGAACTCACAATAAGGACACAAGATTTACCGCATTCTCCAACATACATTTCATGATAAACCTACTGAGGCACTTAGCTCTTTGCCGTCTGTTGAGTTCGCGCGTGTTCAGACCGTACGTTTGATTAGCAGTACAGTGAATATTCTCATCCTCAGAGTGGAATCCAAAATAGAGCTGTTCTTTCATCTACAGCACCAGTATTCTGTGTTCTGTACCACTGAGTTGGGAAGTAGCTTATGTGCCATTATGATAACTGTCATTCTCTCCCATTTTCTGCCTGAGGCTGCATAATGAGCGCACCCAAGGCAGAACAAGTCATGAGTGGCAAAGAGGAAATGTGGCCCGTTTATAGAAGTAAAAAGAAATTGCTGACAAAGAACATCACGAAACACTGAAGAACACTCAACTACCAGACTTTACTGAAATGAGTTAAATGACTTTATAAAGTTGTGCATAACAGCACAGCAGCAGGTTTTTAAGAGCGTATAATAGCTACAATAGAACACACACAGTGACTGCATGCTCTCTCTCTCTCTCTCTCTCTCTCTCTCTCTCTCTCTCTCTTTGATTCAGAAACTCTTTTATGAACATATGAGCATTCTACCTAACCAGATAACACCAATTAAAGGTCTGCTTCTAACAATTACTTCACTTTATTTTTATTCTTTACTTTATTTTATTTGTAGCATGTAATTATTAATGAACTAGTACAGTGGTTCCCAAGCTTTTTTAGCCAGGGATCCTCTCAAGTACAAAATAAATTCCATAGACTTCCACCCTCTAGTTATTCAAACATTAGGCACATTAGGCAAATATGTCTGTCTGACTATCTAGTTAGAAAAAGCAGATTAGTAGTTATGTTAAGGGTGGGCATTACAACAATACGTTATAGTTATTGTGGTAAACTCTGTTTGAAATATGTCTGTACTTAAGAAACACTGACCAGCTGCACGTTTTATTACAAATACGGCAAAATTAGTCATGTTTGATTGGATTTAGAGCACATTGTAAAGACCTACCTATGTACTCAGGTTTTGAAGGAATGTTTTGACTGCTTTTTAAACCTCAGTCAAACTACAGTGGTTGTTAATTACATATCATAAAAATGTCTTCAGACAATTTTATACCAAATTTTACATAATTCTAGCAATATATTTTATATATAATTTGGATAAGGAAAAAATGTAAATTATCCTTATGTTGCATGTAATGTAGCACCAATTACTGCCTATCACATAATTTAAAAATAATACTCATAATCATGTATCTAAATTGTAATATATTGATTGTTAATAACCACCAACTTACCCTTAATAAGTCCTTATGAATAATATTTCCTTCTCATAAACTTGATCAAAAAAGCAACACTACTTTCCAGACTTGTACAAATCTAAATTTTAATTGTATTTTAAATTACTGTAATATTACAACATGAGGCCCTGAGAAACAAAGCTGACTGTAGGCTGTCAGACAGTTTAGGCCACTGGTGAGGATCGGTGGCCAACAGTCACCCGTATTTAGTGCTGTGTCTGCCACACCATCGGCTTTAGTTGGCTCTCGTCAGCGCTATTCTGACTGATTGAGAATGTTGAATCGGCGTTGGCAGTCAGCCATAAGAGAGAAAGCACATGAGGAGAGAAACAAGAGGGCAAAGAAAGCAAATGGCACTCTCAAGAGGGCACACACAGATTAACACCAGTCATCTGTTAACACCAGTGTAAGAAGTAATGCTGATCACTGAGGATGGTCAACTACTGTTGCTATTTAAATGTCTTAATATTCTTTTGAATATTTTATTCCCAAAATATGAATGAGTTATTATCATTGGGAGTGACAGCAATGGATGCACAAGTGCTGAAGCTGTTCTAATAACACACTCATGACACAGCATAGGATATTCATTCTTTTAATGTACCTTTTGTCATAGAATTATGAGCATGCACCAACTGTGCACTGGGTTTGTCTTAAATACGAATAGTTGAAGCTTTTAAGACATTCAAACAATATATTCTTCACTTTGTTGCAGTTTTGTCCTACTTACTGCCAGGTCTTGCTAAACAGGGTTCTTTCCTTTCATTCAGGTACATTAAGTACTTGAACATCAGTTATTGTGTTGTGTTTGAGTGCAAATTTTCACATGAGATAAGATGCTATGCTAACTGAGGGGACGCAATCATTTATCAGCCTTAGCTAATTCGTCTGTCTGCTCAGTGTGTCTGGGTCTAGTTGGTGTCCTTTAAGTGCATTAGCTGTGAGTTAACCACCTCTGGCAACACATACTGAAACTTTGGTGTGTCCTTTAACATACAGCCTTTCCCCCAGTGTTGTTTTAACATGTGCCTGTCCACAACAATAAAATATATCACCATTTTTTCAAGTACAGGATTTTTTCATGCTAAAAAGGTGTGGTGCTGATCCAAAAAGTAAAAATTTACAAAATATTTGGCTTTATCAGATCATATTCTGTACATATCAAAATGGCACAACGGCCTTGAGAAGAAAACATGGCAAAAATGGCCACTTTCTTACCTTCCGCATTAAAAGGATAAACTATGAGCTCACCATATTCAAATATTCAAGCGTGCCAGCCACACATACAGAAACCAAAAATAAAAAATGGGTCTGTGTCACATTGGACCAGTTATTCAAACTGTCGAACATAGCACTTACCCATCTGCATCCTGGTAGTTGACGTTCAGTTTCTTTGTTGAGCCCAGTAACTCTGCAAAAACAATAAGAAGGTGGTGGTAAAAGCTGTCAGTACAGAATGTGACATGTTCCACAAATCTGTCAACTGTTGATCCCTCCATTAGAAAAATATGAAGCATGAGGTTGCTATGGCATGAAAGCACTTGTTTCACACTTTTAGCTCATCAGTTTTTCCACCCATACAGAAACCAGCTGGAGATTGATAGAGTGTGTTGTTATTGTTATGCCAGGCTTACACAAAGATCCTTATGCAAGATGCCTTTTTGGTCAGCTGAGGTACCAGAAGAAAAGCAGAAACATATTTCTTTCAACATGCATGCTCAAGTTCCCCCAAAAATTTAACAATTCAAATTAGAAAGGATTTCTGCAGCATTTTCCATAGCTCTACTAACAAACAAAGTGAAGTATTTGTAATTTCGGAATACCTCTGCAGCAGTGTCGTCAGAGGGATAAGCCAGTGCTTACAGGAGGCTTCATTACTGTAAGTTGTCCAAACAATGCTGCCTTGGCAACCATGTAGGTGCATAACAAACCAAATTAGGAGAGAACTGCTTTGAATAAACTTACACTAAGATCTTCGAGACTGCCTGCATCGTCACAGATATTACTTCAAAAATTTTAACTAAATCACACCCTCATCAGTCACACAGTCATACACCAATCAGTCATAATGTTAAAACCCCCTGACTAATAATTTGCAGATCTGCCTTGTGCCACCAAAATAGCTCTGACCTCTTGAGGCATGGACTTCACAGGACCTCTGAAGGTGTGCCCTGGTATGTGACACCAATGCATTAGCAGCAGATCCTTTAAATCCTATAAGTTGCGAGGTGGTGCCTCCATGGATCAGACCAGTTTGTACAGCACAACCCAACCAATTCTTGATCAGATTGACATCGGGGGAATTTAGAGGTCTAGTCAACACCTTGAACTCTTTGTCACGTTCTTTAAACCATCCCTGAATGACTCCTGTGGTGTGGTAAAGAGCATTATCCTGCTAAAAGAGGCCACTGGCACTAGGGAATACTGTGGCTATCAAAGCAACATCAAAATGAATGCCAGGACCCAAGGATTCTCAGCAGAATATTGCCCATAGCAAGAAACTCTATTAAACTCTAGCCTGCCTTTCTCCAATAGTGAATCTTGGTGCCATCCTTTCCTCAGGTGAGCAACGCACATGCACCTGGTCATCCACCAGATGTAAAAAACAATGCAATTCCTCACACCAGGTCACATTCTTCCATCGGTCCATGGTGCAGTTCTGATGCTCACTTCCGTATTGTAAGGCAAGGCAAGTTTAATTAAATAGCACAATGTCATACAGAGGTCACTCAATGTGCTTTACACAGACAAAATAAGCATAAAAGAAAAGAAAGTAGTTGTAAACACTGTAGCTGCTTTTGAGGGTGGACAGGTGCACTCTGGCCAGCTAGTGGCTACGCAGCCCCATACGCAATAAGCCATGGTGCACTGTGTTCTCTGACACCTTTCCAGACACCTTTGGGCCACTTTTGCTAGGTACTAACCACTGCATACCAGGGGCACCTGGAGACCACCCATTTTGGAGATGCTATGACACATTAATTTAGCCATCATCACTGAGCTCCTGCATGAGTCGCACAAATCCTTAAGATTGCCCATTTTTCCTGGTTCCAACACATCAGATTCAAAACTGAATGCTCATTTGCTCCCTAATAAATCCCACCTCCTGGCAGGTGCCATTGTAATAAGAAAATCAATGATATTCACTTAATCTCTCTGTGGTTTTAATGTTGTAGGTAACTGGGGTACAGTGCTGTGCAAATTATTATACAAAATATTATAAAGTGTTTTGCTTTTTTCCTTACACTGGAAAATGAATAGTGTGTACTTAATGGCCATTTTGACTGAAAATTAAATAAATGAAAAGGTCTCTGACTATTGCCCAGCAGCAAGAGTACACGTGTACACTTTAGGTCATGTATTTTACAGTGGTTTTTAATGTGACTCAGCCAATCTGACTTAAAATGAAACTTTCCATTTTGTAATTGTCAATTTCAATAGTAAATGAATTGCTAAAAGCACACAGAGTTTAGGAGGAAACAGTTAAAGAACTATACTCTCTCAGAGAGAGCATTTAGACACAGCAAAGTCCATCCTTCACGGTCAGATAAGTACCTTATATTCTCCTAACGGACATATTGTTTATAAATGCATATTTTGGGATGAGTGGACTAAATTCCAATGCGATCTTAATGCCACAGTCAGACCTGCCTATCAAACCGTTATCTTCAATAAATCACATTATGGTTAATCATGGGAAGCAACCCCATTACAACCCTATAATTAAGCCAGACAGCCACACATTACTACATTACCTTCACAAAAGGGAAATTAGTATAACATGTAAACATAATCCTCACCTGAAAACAAAGAGAAATGTGGATCTAGGTCACTGAATGAAAAGATGCTGAACAAGAGTTCTATTCAAACTGTCAGCAACTGAAGACAGTCCATCCCCTTGCTGCCACAGAGCTCTAGAGCTGGGTCATCAATAAAAAGGCTCTGAGCCACAGAATTTCTTACCTCTCTTATCTCCTAACAGGATGAGACACTGCCCTCTTCTTTCACATGCAATGAAATCAGAGACCTCCAATGAAAATAAAACGTCTGTAAAACGTCTGCTATACAACAGGTAAGCTATGATAATATCTTTGGACATTATTACATATAATAGCCACAAATAAAGCAGAGTCTCTGCAATATCATATAATAATATCATATAATATCATTATAACATTATGTACAGCACATTTTGGTGATTTTGCTGCTCAGACACGTGTGGCCCAATCCACATCCCAAGTGTTTAGGGCCATTATGAGGACCTTAAGGTTATTAGGAATTGTGCTAAAAAAAAAACTCAATTTTCCCTAGGTGCGATTGTGTTTAAAAGTGAAGATGACTATTTGTCATTGTGAACACACTCAAGCACCACAAGGAAATGTGGCCTCTGCATTTAAACCATTACACATGCACATGTGAAGCAGTGGGCAGCTATCAACAGCGCCCGGGGAGCAGTGTAGTGGGACGGTAGCTTGCTCAAGAGCACCTGAGTAGTGCCCGGGCCGGGACCTGAACCTGACACCTTCAGGTCCCAAAGGCAGCATCCTAACCACTAGGCCACCACTGCCCACAAGTTTCTGAAATAACCTTAAAATAATCTAAAATTATTTAGATTAGGATTTAAAGTAGATTCACCAAAGATTCAGCCAAGCTCACATAGCTACAGTGAGGAAAATATTAACTGCACAATTCCACTACACGTTTACTTCTCGCCACAAACCTGAAACCTTTTCACATCTGTTCAAACAAGCAACTCCACACTTACTCACCAGTCAGTGCACACACAGCCACCTGCCCCATCCTGTCTCTCTCTCTACAGACGCAACCTACTTCAAGACTGTTCAGTCCAGTCGAGCACTCCTTCTCAGCTCAGATCTTCACTTGCTCAAACTCTTTTCCATATCTAGCTTAGCAACATCACCGTCAGCCAGCAGCATCAATGCATCTCAGCCTCCCTCTTCCTCTCTCTCTGTTGCACACACCAGCTGCATAAATTTGTCCCGTCTAGCATGGTGGGAGCGATAGATGCAATAGATTCTATCACCACCCACTGTTTGGCATCCAGTAACAAACAAATTGCTGTTATTCGAGTCATACAAAGTACTTTCGCCTCACAAAATATCATTTATCGTTTTGTAGTCATCAAAGGCAGCTGTCTCTGAATGTTTCGATCTTTGGTGTTTTACTCTCTTCCTTCATGTAGTTGTTCTACAATAACGTTTATTAAAGCACATTATCTTAGAAGTTTGCCAAAAGGCAACTATATGTAAAAGGGAACTTTTCATGTGGTGCTCGACAAGTATCTAAAAAAACTGAAAGCTGAATTTGAATGCATTGATAATTACTACATCCCATGATGGTTAAAAATACAGCAGTGTCTGTCTAGATCACCGCAAAATACTGGTTTTTGCAATACTGGTATTGTAAGTGAACCTCTATCCAATCAAACTGTTTTTTGCTTTTTCTATTATGTAATATAGAGTAAAGTGAGCCGAGTGACTATTTGTCATTGTTTACATGCCACAGCACAGCACAACACATAGTGCACCACAACCAAATATGACCACTGCATTTAAACCATCCACATAGAAACAGTGTCCATAGAGCAGTGCTTGGGGATAGTCCCTTCCTTTAGGGTACCTCTGTGGTACTCGTACTGGTCCAATCGGGAACCTTTAGGTCACAGGGGCAACTCCTTAACTGTTACACCACTACTGCACTAATGCAATAAAACATCTTCATTAGGCAACAATACACGTTAATTTCCCAAGCTATCCAACCATGCCCACTTCATGACATTCTGGCACTGGGGTGCTTCGGCTGAAGATGTGATCCTTGACAGCCATATTGTCCTTAAAAAATGTTAGATAAAGGGTCAGACACTTACGCAGCATATCCTTGTTCTGTTTTTGGCATATCTTCTCATGCTTTGAGAAAAGGCAGATGGCTTAACAATAGATTTTCTTAAGAGTGAAACATTGGGAGACCACTTACCTTTTGTTTTTGTTGATGTATTTAGAATAATTATTCAGTTTTTTTTAATTGTAAGAATTAATTACAAGAATTAATCATTTAAAAAGTCTGTTTTTAGTGACTGGGTGTCATTGCTAGGCAAAAGTGACTTTCTTGTCATTGTGAACACACTCAATCACACAAAGTGCACCAAAACAAAATGTGACCTCTCCATTTAACCCATAACACATGCACACACAGAGCAGCAGGCAGCTATCAACAGTCCTGGGGGAGCAGTATAGTGGGATGGTACCTTGTTCAAGGGTACGTCACTGGTACCTGGGCCAGGACTTGAACCTGCGACCTTCTGCTCACAACGCAAGGTCCGAAGCACTAGGCCACCACTGCCCATCAGCTACATGTAACAGTCAAGTAAGGTGAAGTTATACTAAAAGACATTGGGTTGGAGGACCACTACTGATTAGATTCTGCATTAAAAAAACAATTCCCAGCCAATCCCATTGCGAGGTCAAAAACAAATAATATATGCACTATATAATGGTAAAGTCCATCCAATGGCCTTGCAATAGTCAATGGCGTCCTAAAGGGCCTCAGACTTCGACCCACTCACACAGGCCATATCACTGCAAAAGAGCTGCCCTACAGAACTGTGTGTCATGGCCAGCAGCAGGCACTCAGCCTATAGATGGCTGAACTTTACAAATGACAGCAGACAAGGAGAAAAAAACTGTGGGTGAAATGGTTGTTGTAGGCCTTTCAAGAGGAGTTCAAGTTTCGACATGATCCAACATTCCAAACATTGTTCACCCACCCTGTGACTCTCTATCCATGTCCTTTACACATGCATACACACACACACACACATACACACATTATAACACAAACACTCTTTGTATCAATCAACAGTGGTCTTTTCTATCTGAAAGGCGTGCTGTGGGCATCTTCTGGTGAAATGAGCCGCAGTAAATTAACAAAGTTCACTTGTTGCTGAAACCCACACAAAAGTACATAATGAAGTCACTTAAGGAAAGTTAATATCAAACCGTTCCTTTCCAGCTGGCATAAAAAACTGTGAACAGATTTAAACCTGTGGCAGACAACCTGTCTAATGTTTTATTGCCAGCAAAATCCCTGTGATGACCTACAATGTTAAAGAAACATATATAGTATACAGTGCACTGCCACTTATCTCAAAGACATTTTCAATTTGTTATAGTTACAATGCACTGTCACTTTGAAAATGGCATTCAGTCACTTTACACTGATGCAAGTGGCAGCCTGGTACACAGCATGGCACCGATACTTGATCAGTACTATGCACTGGTTAAATACTGTTTAAAGCCTCATGTGTTAAAATAGACATTTTCTACTATTACTGTTTAATTCCACTGATACTGTATCAGTACTGTATACTGTTTTACTACTGTTCTAAAGCTACTGGGTTAACACTAACCAACTCACTCACCGATGACCTAAACTTTATATTTGTACTGTATTTATACCTAGGCTTCATATTATTTCAAATTTAATTCTGGCTGGCTGGTAAAGTTTACAGTATTGGGATAGCCTGGATGCCTTTTTGTCACATAAATACAAAGCATAGCAGTAGTAAATCATCATTACCACTTCCAATCACATGCAGCAAAATTTCCAAATACAGTACAGCATTTTAAACCACCAACTCTAAAAATCTAAAAAAAAAAAATCACTGTTCTGTGAACTGATCTTACAACAGTTCTTTTCTCAATTCTTATGTGGGTGAAGTAAGGACATGTCAGTTGAAGTAAAGGCCCAATTACAGGCCCTTGCAGATTTATGGCAGGAGATATCAAATTGTGGGTCGCAATGTGAAGGTGACAGATGTGTGAGAAAGTCGATCAGAGCATGTTTTTGTCTTTCCTTTAGATCACAGTGCACAAGTGAAGTGGGAAGGTTCTGAGAGCACTTGCTGCAATTCACAAGCCACTTGAAGCACAAAGTACTCTCATTTGTCACTCTGTTATTACCTGGTAGCACACAAGTGATTATTATACCAAACATAAAGGTCTACTAATCTACTAAGCTATCTGACAACATGGATCTGAATAAATTTAAATATGATATGCAATTTCCAAGCGCTGTCGCCTCACAGCAAGAAGGTCCTGGTTGGCCAGGTCGGCCACAGGTGCCCTTCTGTGCAGAGTTTGGAAAGCGAATAAATGAATTGATGTAAAGTCCAAAAATATGCATATAATTTGTTAATGTCTTCTTACTGAAGTGATCTTTAGGTTATAGTGCAGGCGTAGGCCTGTTCCATTCATTTATCATGAATCTATGGGTCCTGACATGAAAATGTTTGGGAATACCTCTTTAAATAGCCCCCTAGAGCAGTGGTGGTGTAAGAGTTAAGGAGTTGCCCCTGTGAACTGAAGGTCACCGGTTCAAATCCCAGACGGGTACAAGTACCACCGAGGCCCCCGTGAGCAACTATCCCCAAGCACTGCTCACGTCAGCTGCCCACTGCTCCTACACGGATGAGTTAAATGCAGATGTCACATTTCGTTGTTGTGTGGTGTGTTCCCAATAACAGATAATCACTCACTCACACACAATAAGAGAATTTCTGTTGCTCTTATAAGACCCATGATGTGTCTTAATAAAGACATTTTCAGCTTCCTCTGACATATGCATCCGTGAAATGAAATAAATGTGACAGGTCCTTACAGGATTTTTAAGGGTATCTAAGGGATTAATTCTGCACTGGGGCTGTTTGCATATGCATGTGTGCACCACAGTTTTACAAGTGAATGAGGAGTCATCTACTATGAGCAAGCAAAAAGTCTTGTTTTTTTTTATAGTAGCCAAAATGCTTCCTGAATTTAGCAATTATCATTGCTCATGACTGGAAGGTTGGTCTGAATTCCTCATCTGCAGGCTGGAATATGAAGTAAGCCAGAGAGTAGTTCTTTATCCATACATAGGCAGCTGAGTGTCAGTGCTGGATCAGTGCCCAGAACAGTGACTAAATCCATGAGAATCTGTGGCACTGCCATTATATTGTCCTCCCACCAACTACAGCTGAGTTCATCTACTCATACTTTCAACTTTAACACTAAAAGCCAAAAACCACCAGACGAGACCAAAAGCAACACGCTGCAGTTAGGGGGCATCATTATGCACACCATGAGCTGTTAAGACTTATGTGGTGATTAAACACTATTGATTAACTAAAAGTGTTATTTGGATGGGACACTTAATTACATGGCTTCCTGAGCCAAAATTGATTGGTGGTAAAAGGGTTTAATGACCAACTGCAGTTAGTAAACACCATTAGAACATACTGAAAGCTTTTAAAGGGCCCACATCCTAATTTTCTATCTAATTAGCTGCTCTATATTGTGTCACTATCGAAATGCAGCCCAGGCCAAAGCACCCCTTATAACTTCACTGTGAATGGGTAAGCTTAACTGCTGTAGGCTGGGTATAAGCAAATGCACTGGTTTTTGTGATAGAACAAAAAGGTGAATTGAAATGACCTGTTTTTATAGCTTTTTTTATTTGATTTTCTGTAATGTGGGCCCTTTAATGAAAACAAATATTTTAAGCTGCTTTAACCAAAACCAAATCATAATAGTACCACATGATGACGGTACAGGCTGGAAAAGGTATGACACCACCTGCCTACTATTGGGTAAGACCCCCACATGCTGCTGAAAAAGCTCTGACTGTGGTGCACTGTGTGTTCTGACCCCTTTCTATCAGTCAGCGTTAATATTTTGTGTAACCGGAGCTCTTCTGTGGGACTAAACCATATGGGCTACCCTTCACTCCCCACATGCATCAGTGAGCTTTGGGTGTCAGTCGTCCTTTCTTGGATCACTGTTGGTAAGTACTAACTACTGCAAACCTGGAACACTCCACAAGACCTGCTGTTCTGGAGATGCTCTGACTCAGTCATCTCGCCATCACAATGAGGTTCTTGTCAAAGTGGCTCAGATCTTTACATTTTTCCTGCTTCCAACACATCAGCTTCAAAAACTGACGGTTCACTTGCTGCCTAATATATTACAACCCCTTACAGCTGCCACTGTAATAATAAGGTAGGGTATACCCAGGACAGGAGTCTAACCCATTGCAGGGCAAAACTGAGACAGATAACCACTCACACACATTCACACCTGTGGGCAATTTAGAGTATCCAATCAAACTAAACCGCAAGCCTTTGGACAGTGGGAGAAATGGGAGCACCCAGGGGAAAATCACATGAACACAGGGAGGCATCCGAGTTCGACCTATTTGTTGTGAAGCGACAGCGCTAACCACTACACCACCATGCCACCCCTATAGCTTTCACTGTGTGTATGAAAGGTGCTAGACAAACATGTTTTATCATTATTAATTATTATGGCTGATCGGTGTAAAGTCCTCTTTTGTGTATTTAGTCTGATTGTGAACTGAAAACAGACAAAGCTGAAAAGCAGGATGCAGATAATTAACAGAATGAGGACCCTTTTCTGATTATAAACCCAAGAGGCAAAGTCAAATCTGGGCTGGAAGTCTGGGCTGGAAGACAACAGTAGCCATAGCAGTGTCCACCCATGGCTTTGACAGTGCCCTTATGATGACATTTCTTCTACAAAGACAGGAAAGGGATATTATTCTTTCCTCTTACTTACAATGGATCTTGGCTCATTTCTTGACCAAACCCTCTGAAACTACTGGAAAGCTTTTGGTAAATGGCAAACAAGCTTAATGTTTCCATTATATATGTTTTAGCTTTACTCATTTGTTATGCTTTAAATGTAACCTTATGCGGTGGTATTGATGAGGACAAAAGGTACATTACATATGATGAAAGTGTAGAAAAACAGCATAATGAAAAAGTGCGCTGAAAAAGTAACACATTGCTAACACCAACATGATCAACATTTATGCGTAGATGCCTACATATATGTACAGGCAAGCAGAAGCAGCCAGCACACTGTTAGAATTATCTCTAAAGCATGAATTTCAAAATCCACTGCAGCTTATGGGAACTCATACAGTGAGGAGAGGAAAGGTCTGTGGGAAACTTGAGAGAGGTTCACATTTCCCTTCATTTAGGATGAAACATTCCTTATTACTTCAGAGAATGTATGGATATATACATATATGGATGTATATAAAGGTGTGCACAAAAGTTAGAGCACACCTGATCAAATTACATTTAGTTAATTTTCTAAGTGAAATGACGTTAGTACAACATTTGCATGGAACAAACTTTAATAAATTTGCTAAAAGTAATATACTATAAACACAAAGAAAATCTGCAATATGTGCAATAATTTGGGCACCCGTTCATTTGTCATAGTGTTATTACTACGGTAACAACTCTGTGACAAATATACTTTATACACTAATAACTTATGACAGATGTACTTAATATACTATAGATTTATTATGCTAAAGCCTCAGAGCTAGTGTACTCTTTAGGTCTTAATCTGTCAGGTATAGACAGTTCTAGAACCTAATAATTAATGTGACTGTTCAATCTTCTCAAAGCTTCCAGCCTAGAGGCAAGTGCATGTACTGCTCATTTCAGTTGTGGCAGGCTGTGCTTCTTTTGATGTTTCTTGAATGTTTTTCCATGTGCGTATTTTGCCGTTTCCTTTTTTCTGATGCTACAAAAGACAACCCTTTTGAAGAAAAGGCGCTCATCTTGGGAATTCAGTGGGCAGCGGAAAGGTGTGGAGCAAACACTAGTCTTTTCACTGAGACAGCGTGAAAATTGCATTTTATTCCCTTTTTTAAAAAAAAGCAGTTACTGTTTCAAACACCTGCAGAAAAGTTGGTAGAAGAGCAAAAACACAAAGCTTAGTTTCAGAATTTAAATCACATCACAGTCACATTCCACAACATAACAGAAAAGTGATTTTCCAAAGGTAGATAATAAATTAATTAATTTTAATAAACGAGTATTCACTGCTAGAAATCTAGGACTAAGCTTAAGTAGCTTTTAAGAAACAACCCCACTATTTTTTTCTCTGGTCGAACTCTTTTATATCCATTTGGTAAACAATCTTTTAGTGTAAATGGATATATAACAGTCTAATCTGTTGATTTAATGTCTTGGATCATAACAAGCAATCCCAGACAATGAATGAGACAGACCACATGGCATCAGAGGAATGTTAATATCAACAAACAGAGTAAAATTTTATTATTCTCTAGCTTTATATGCATTTACATAGCCAGAGTGGTCACATTCCCTAATTTTTACTAACATATTAAACCATTATAGTGAAAGTGGACACTGAGTTCAGACAAAGTTCATCTGTCTCTCATAGTTCTGGATTCTTTTTCAGGGCAGTGTAGTCTGTCTTTGTAAGGTTGTTTTGGCTCTGAACACAGTAAACAAGTCTGCAGAAAACCAGTCTAGTCTGCTGAATAAGGCATAATTTTCAAAGAGACTCCAGTTTCAAAGAGTACAGACTCCATTCTCAGTGCGATCAAAAAGATATCCTTTTGGGCTCGTAAATATGATAACCATGTAGTAGATGATCACAAATGATAAAAAATCATACAGGTTATGCAGGGATGTGTTCATGAGAGCTGAAATTTCTCTATGGACTCTCTACAGCTTGCAGTTTTGACTTGGTCATAGGTACCACAACAAAACCCAAAACTTCCAGCAAACCACTATCTGTAACTCTTATACCTCCACACTGGTGTAAAATTTCCACCTTCAAATACACCATACCTGAGCCCCTAGCAGAACTAATGCACACTAACACTCACAAACTGACTATTACAGCTACGCCTTTAGTTCAGACCGTAAGCTAACTGCATTGCAAACATTTTTTGGCTGTGAAAGATTCATTGCCTCCTGAAGCTTGTAAAAGAAGTTATTTAATGATTGTAACATACATATTATTGTATGTATGGTTGTGCTATGTCATATCATCTGTGATATACTGGCACTACTCCTCCCCATAGTAAAAATTTGTCATATCTTGACACGACAGTATCACTGATGATGAGTTCAAATTCTCACCATCTCGCACATTTACACTATTTAATTATTATTTGCACATTTACAGCAGCGTGCTTTTACAACATTTTTGTTTGGCTATGAATCCTGCAAGTGGTGGTGTTGCTATTGTTGCATTTTTACTGGAATTTTAATTCCTCTTCTGTTTTGTATTGTCCTTAATTGGTATTGATTAATTACTGATGATTACAAAATCCAGGAGCAGAATCTGGTTTCAAGGTCCAGAGTTGAAGACCTCTGCTCTAGTACTTGGTGGTCAGAATTACGTTTTACTGTCTTGGATCAATGTTTGTGTTTGCAGAGCTCTCAGGACTGTGTGGTATGAAAGATAACTTTGAATGGCTTATTTTCATATCATCATTTATATCATTACCAAAAATATACCACCAATCTCCTAAACCACGTCTCCCATTTTGGGTCACAGAGAAGCTGGAGACAATCCAAGCTGACTACGGACCCAAAGCAGGGTACCTCCAGGAAACGAGTAAACCCATTGCAAGACAACACAGAGATATAGGGATAAAACTTCTATGTACAGTGGGTTTGGAAAGTATTCAGACCCCCTTAAATTTTTCACTTTTTGTCATATTGCAGCCATTTGCTAAAATCATTTAAATAACTTTTTCCCCTTATTAATGTACACACAGCACCCCATATTGACAGACAAAAAAACAGAATTTTTGAAATTTTTGCACATTTATTAAAAAAAAACTGAAATATCACATGATCCTAAGTATTCAGACCCTTTGCTCAGGATTTAGTAGAAGCACCTTTTGAGCTAATACAACCATAAGTCTTCTTGGGAAAGATGCAACAAGTTTTTCACGACTGGATTTGGGAATCCTCTGCCATTCCTCCTTGCAGATCCTCTCCAGTTCTGTCAGGTTGGATGGTAAACGTTGGTG